>REGL01000015.1:706709-728548 GCA_004194395.1 Aurelia aurita complex sp. Pacific | reverse complement strand
GGTTTGGTTTCTCCCACGGCTGGGTTGCTCCCACTTACAGGGGGGGGGGGTTCTCTCCTCGATTAGTTTACCTATTGAGAGAGCTCCTCCTTTAAGTAATTCTCTCCATGCAATTTACTCTTTTCTCTGTTAGTATAGTAAATTGTAAATTGTATGAAGTGAATTTAAAATATATAAACTGAAATTGCCCTGGTTTTAACGACAAAGTGGATGGATTTGCCCCAAGTCTACTTCTAATACCAAGCAAAGGTATTACGGGAAATTCGAAGGAGTTAGCAAAAATCTTTGCATTCCCTGTGATAAATTTTGCCTGACGGAGAGATAGACTCGGAGCAAGTCTTGAAATTTGAAAACCGAACAAATTGGAAATTGAGTTTCAGTGGATCATTTGGTGAGCACAGGCGTACAATTTTTAACATTGAATACGCTGATTCTACCGCGTGCTTTTTAATATATTGACTATTTTTAAAACTGAAGCGTTTCTATTTTTTTTTCAAATACGAATTCAAGCGTAGCTTCCAAATTAAGGTAGGAAATCTGGTAATACCTCCACGTAACCATAGGTTACAAAGGTGCCTAAAGTTATAATATTTTTTAAAGGTTCGACGCCGCGCCTATGCTCACTGGGCGAAGCCGTCATTGAGAAAAATCTTTTGGTTTGATCTCCGTTTTGCTGCCAGCGAATTTCATTTGCAAATCACAAATTTTGTTTCTCAGTCGAATAATATCTGCTACAAGCTATTTTGACGACGAAAATATCTTTAAGAAATTTATAATCACAGTTTTGATTACTTAAAATTCACTTTTCTCCTGAATCGTTGATTTGCCAATATGGCAAAAACTAAGTCTTGCAGTCATCCCTTTGAATTCATCTGGGATTACAACAGCAAACAGTTTCATCCAAATTCAACTTCATAGGCAAAAACCACAGTATGTTCTTCAGAACCTTCGTTGCACACATCCACTAATCTAAAGCCAACGAACGCAAGGGACAATGCGGCGACATCAAGGACTGATTCAACTTGAATTCGAAGGTTTATAAAATTTCTTGGTTTTACTTGCTAGGAAAGAGGTTTGGATCGTGCCTCCAAATCTGGTAAGGTTTGGAAGGAAAACAGTGCTTTCGTTAGCCTTCTCAAAGTTTATCAGATTTAGACGCTAAACCTCCTTTCTAGCAAGTAAAACAGCATAATGGCATTTAACTATGGATAGCTAGACACTGCAGTTATGTTTCAGCATATACGCTGCTGCGGAGGAAAATGTATACATTCTGTGGATGAGGTATTGACACTAGCTCCCCGTAGTAGTATAGCTTTCTCCTCCGCAAAAGAACAAATATGCAGCAGTCGAGCACAACTGCGGCGTCTAACCACCCAATGATTTAACAACAATTCTCCATCCCACTGAAAATTCTTCTGGATTTGAGTAACGGGTGGATTAGACTTGCCCTAAATCTCTTTAGTCTGTCTTACCGTTCCCTTTACGGTTGTTCCTGGATCCACTATTCCAACATTCCGTCAAGAGAGCTCTCTTGACGGAATGTTGGAATGGCGGACCCAGGAAATGACGGATCCAGGAACTACCGTAAAGGGAACGGTAAGACGGACTGAAGAGATAGACTTGGGGCAAATCTACGGGTGGACCNTCCTCCGCAAAAGAACAAATATGCAGCAGTCGAACACAACTGCGGCGTCTAACCACCCAATGATTTAACAACAATTCTCCATCCCACTGAAAATTCTTCTGGATTTGAGTAACGGGTGGATTAGACTTGCCCTAAATCTCTTTAGTCTGTCTTACCGTTCCCTTTACGGTTGTTCCTGGATCCACTATTCCAACATTCCGTCAAGAGAGCTCTCTTGACGGAATGTTGGAATGGCGGACCCAGGAAATGACGGATCCAGGAACTACCGTAAAGGGAACGGTAAGACGGACTGAAGAGATAGACTTGGGGCAAATCTACGGGTGGACCAAAACGAACTTCACATCTTTGAAAATTCGTTATGCAGAGCATACCTGAAGTATTGGAATGAATCAAAGTTTGATTGATACCATGAAGTTTGACGTACTTATCTTTTTCTTTATTTTTCTGAACATTGTATTCATAATTGGATTCATAAATTCTTTAATCCGAAATGCGAGAAAAAGGAATAAGTTATCTCCCTTGGAGCAACATGCAAATATATTTTACTTCTCTTGAAATCTTTTATTCTTAACTCTTACGGGGAACGAAAGGGTTTATGTGTTTATAATTTTGATCAAGGGTTTTAGGCCTCTTTTCACGCATTTCGAAGTTCCGGATTTTGGTAAATTAAATATTACCTAAATTTCCAATGCTCAGAAAAATAGAAAAGTCGAAAGAATGCTCCAGTATTTTGGGGATCAACCAAACTTACCTAGACTGATAGACTTATACCAATACCTCGAGTATTTTCTGTCTAAATGATGCTGAAACACGTGAAGTCCGTCTTNATATTTCACTTCTCTTGAAATATTTTATTCTTAACTCTTGAGGGGAACGAAAGGGTTTATCTGCTTATAATTGTGATCAAGGGTTTTGAGCCTCTTTTCGTGCATTTCGAAGTTCCGGATTTTGGTAAATTAAATATTACCTAAATTTCCAATGCTCAGAAAAATAGAAAAGTCGAAAGAATGCTCCAGTATTTTGGGGATCAACCAAACTTACCTAGACTGATAGACTGATACCAATACCTCCAGTAGTTTCCCCCTAAATGATGCTGAAACACGTGAAGTCCGTTTTGGTCAACCCAGTAAATATATCAAAAACGACAACGGTGGCATAGGCATCTCAAGTGTATGAAGATGTTGTGTATGGTCAATCAGTGTAGAACTGGTTGCATGAACTGCTAACGCTTGGAAGGACGCTTTGGGCTAATGTGGTTGGTTAACTCTGGCCAAGTACTGCACTTGAAAACTTAGGCAGCTCGTGTGGGTTTCAACTCATTGAGGCATGAACTTGCCAAGAGCGTTTCCACTTGTTAGGTGTTCTTCTTGGCTACCCATCTGTTCAAATAAGAAAGGTAAACAGTATAAGGTTAAGTAAAGAAAGATACAATGATTGGAAATACAATAAAACCACGTATACGAACTTTCCTCGAATAAGAACCTGCAACATGAAATCTTCAATATTCATTCCTTTAAATAAGAACCTCTTCACCCTGGTTTTCCAAAGGTTCTTATTTGAAAAACAAATGCTTTGATCTTCTTTTCAACTGTGACAATCCAAACCATTTATTTTATTATTTTGTAAAATAAGGAAAATAAATGCGCACATCAGTCATATCAGGGAAAATTGTTAAGAATCCGTGACCAAATCAGGGGGACGTTGGTTTAACACTTGTTTTGACATCAAAACACATAGAAGATTAAAATAAAATTAGGGGTCCTTCTTGAAAATGTGAGGAACACCTCCATAGCGGCCCAAATAGCTAGGATGCGGCTCAAAAAACGTCAAATGCTCCATTTGACGCCATTATAACAAAAGGGTGAGTAAATTATGCCATCGTGTATGTAGTAAATGCCAAGAAATTTATTTTGCACACGAGAGAGTGGATGAAACCGGTCTTGTTGGCATTAACAAAGCAAAAAAGAACATGGTCCTCCGCAGCGGCACACCGAATTGAATTTCTGCATCCTTGTCGCCAGAATTTTCCCAAAGCAGTCAAGGGGTTCAAAAGACCATAGATTTTCTGAGCATTAAGATTGTTTTATGAAAGTCTGATTCCAACACAATGCTAGTGTTTCATCCTTTATCACACTATAACGATTTTAAACAAAGGTATTTCAAAGACAGAAAACAAAGAAACATCATTGGAAATAGCTTTCTTAACAAAATTTAAGAATCAAATTTAAGAAACTACAGCCTGATTTCATGAAAGTTATCCATTGCATAAGAACCCACACACTTTGGTTTCAAAATGCAGGTTCTTATATGCGGGTTTTTCCTGTAATTCAAATGGAACAGAAATTGCATTTAAGCAGCAAAGTAATAATAGCTTATCAGTTTCGCAGCTCTAGTCGCATGCATGAACAAATCGTACCAAAAACAATGTCGTGCGTTGTGTGGGTGCAATATTTGTTTTGTAAAAACCGTTTCATAATTAACGATATGTATTATTACCTTCTTTGAGAAAGTGAAAGAAGTGAGAGGGAATACTATAGACTTGCCCCTAAAGTCTATTTCGTCAACAATAAGGTACTACGATGAGCCTTACTGTGTGATACCTGAATGTGATCAACGGGCGAACTGCTGTGAAATCATGGACCTCTTATTTATTACAATTTTAAACTTATTTACCCTTGAGTGGAGACGAATGAAAAATTTTAGGAAAAAAGGGCTGTGGGATACATAAAAGCCAACAATTTCGGACGTTAATATTTTCGGACATTTCATAGGTCCGAACATTTTAATGTCCGAAATTGTTGTAGTCCGAAATATTTAGCGTCAGGAATGTTTTGCAGCATAGAAAAATCACAGCAAAACATTGCTACTGGTTGGAAACGCGATGTCTTGCACAAGAAACGCTTTGCATTGAAAAGGAATGTGCTGAGGGTAGGGTATCAATTGGTGAACAATATCATATATTCTTAAACTAAATTCATCTTAGCAAACATTTTCATCATCCTCAACAGTAATCATTTGTGGAAATTTCTAACCAAGGACCGCTAAAATGAAGCATGATCTACAAAATTATGACATTTTTAATATGAAACCAGCAAAAAGGAAATGACAATTTATAGTCTTTAGTCGCCCGAAATTTCCGTAAAAACGTTGAAAATATCGTGAGAACCGTCCGAAAATGTTTTTCTGAAAATATTTTGTACGAAATTTATTCGTCCAAAATGTTTATAAAATCAAACTAACCTTTGGTAGAAGTCTACAAGGGGTTCGACTTCAATGCCAATCTTTCGACAAGCCTCCAGTGCATCTGATGTCGCACGTGTACCCAGTGAACCAGCCGTTTCATTTGTGATGCGTGACGTCAGGATTGATACGAATACTTGCTTGTCGTGCTTACTTGCGAAGTATGAAGCACATTTTATAACTTGGAAGAAGCGCCTAATAGGAAGGATAGAATCATCAATAAAAACTTCAATAAAATCTTAAATTAGAATCTTAATGTGCTTTGATCAATATGGTCTGTTTGAAAGTTAAAACATTCAAACGAAATTTCATATGACAATCATAGCACACAGAACTTCCGCAAAGAAGTGAGATTTTGATCAAATAAATGCCCCGCCAACAGACCTTTTCGCTGTTCTACAAAAGAGTTTGGATCGAGCGATATTTATATACCGGGTGTCCCAAAATGATGTATTATTGTTTGATTGCCTGCATGTCCATAAGCAATGAACCGATTTTCAAACACTTTGTTTTATTTGATTGCCTATAGGTTAAATTGTATTTTAAGATGTTGGTTGTGGTTTTACCAGTTTTTGAAAATCGGTTCATCGGTTATGGACACATAAGCAATCAAACGATAATACATCAATTTGGGACACCCGGTACATCTTTATACGAGAGGTTGGAATGAGTGGCGTTGGAGCTTCTATACCACTATTCTTCATATTCGAACATTTCTTCAGAATGTATGAAAAATAACACTCGATTCATATTCTTTTTTAGAATCGCTAAAAGGTCCGTTACCTGCGATGAATTAAATTTTCGACTTAAAGATGATAAATTCAGCGAGATTTGCACAATATGACCTACAATTTTGCAGGAAATGAGACCGAAACCGAAAGATACAAATAATCATGAACTTGTCTAATCACTTGCTTTTTGTTTGAAATGACCCTTAAGATGATGTTGGCCGTGATCCTAATGTTAAAATTCATACTAAAGCCACGCTTTCCAACAAATGTTTAAAATTGACCTATCTACAATTAAGCGATTTTAGGACCTTAAAAACAACGAACGCAAAACTAAGTTTCGAAACTCCGAAGAAAATATACTGTTCGCATCAGCAATTAAGATATATTGTAGCAACTCCATTCACCTTCCTATTCGTAAAGGCAGTTTAGTTAAACTTCAGTAGCTCCCTTTATTTGAGGATCATATGATCTTGTCCTGCCAATAAAAGGATGACAAAGTATACTTTGTTTTGTACAGTGGAATAACTGCTATTGTCAGGGCATGAAAAAATATTTTCCTTCCTGCGACCGGAGAGAAAGCACACTTAAATTTCCTGCAAGCTTGGAAGAATTGGAACGTCCAGCTTTCTTGAAAAGAAGTCAAGTTTCAAAAGACTGTTTTCAAAATCCCTATATCCATAGTGTTTGTCAAATATTGGATCTGGAATAGATTTGAACCTAAACACAGAATGTGTTATGATTGTGTTCAGTTGATTTCTTTACTAATCTCATATTTGTTGTTCTACACTGCAAATATAACTGGTAAATGAGAAGCAATCCAGATCAGCTAATTTTGCTTGAATTCATACATTACCCTTTCCCTTTTTTACCAACAAATCAGCATCAGAGCATGAATGAACAGGATATATTTTGAGAAATCTCCTGCAGGACATTATGCATGGAAAATTTCCTGCGACCGCCCGGTCGCATGGTTTGGTGGGTTTTCATGCCCTGGCTATTGTCTTCGGTAATTTTTGTCACACTGCTTGTGGCGTGTCGGGCAACTAAAACGACTGCCGTTCGAACTAAACTTAAACGCAAATCACAAAGATTGGCTTACCATTCTTCAATGGTCAAATTCTTCTTTTTCTTCCCTGATCGATTAAAATCACAGTCCAGCGACTCTTCATCGTGTTGAGAGCGCAGCCATCTTAAATTGTTGAATATCATATATTAACAAAACTGGCAAAGGTCGCAGTTTGAACAGATAAACTAAAGTCAACGATAAGCAACTCTTTGCAAAAATATTTCATTTTATCACAATTTCATCCGGACCTCAATTCAATTTAATAAATAATTTAATTTTCAAATGTTGCAACACTTACAAATACTACCAAAATTACTAATAAAGCTTTTAATGACAGAAATTGGACCAGCAAATTTGTTGAAAATAATTGTAATCAGGAATCATCAAAACTTTTGACTTTTTTGTATCCAGGCTACTAGGGGGTCCTACCTAAGATTATCAAAACAACTTTGACCCTAACATGAAGAAATCCATCCCATTTAACTTCACTCAGAAATGATTCAAATAGGTATATGAGTCAGAACCATCTACACAGGGCACTCAAAACGCCCCAGACTTTGTCTTTTGTCCAGATAAATAGTAACAAGCGATGCACTGCAATAAATTTATACTGTGCAAAAAATAGCTACATCACACTCCCAAAAAACAATCCCCATAATTCCCCAAAAACATAGAGTTTACAGATTCTGCTCGGCATATATTTTGACATAAGGAAGTTGGGGTACCTGCTCCTTTGTCGAAATTCCTCTTCGAGATATTTGATCGCCTCTCTTGCACTTGGATTGTATCTTTTTAATTCATCTAAGGCTTGGACAACTATAAAAGTAAACATAGAAAAATCAATCAGATGAAACTTTTGTTAACTGCGGGACTGTTTGAACGTCAGAAAGAGAATGATGTANAGAATTCACAAAGCCATAACATTAAAGATTGCAAAGGTACCAAAAGAATCCGTGCAAATGATGGGTGATCCTGTCCAAGATTGCATACAAGCATACTCAACTCATCCTACAGTGTGTCAAAAGACGAATATTTCTTGATGTAAATATTGAATATATATACATACATACTAGATATAACAACAGTCAGCGAGTGCTGCCGATTAGTATTTGTACCAAATGCGACTGTAGCGAGGTCAATTTTATAGAAATTAATTGAATGATCATCGCTAAGGAAACGTGTATTATGCTTGAATTTACAGTTGGGTAATGGTTCAAAAGGTAAATGATTTAGAATATTCAGTTACTCTCCTCCGCGGGTTTCTAGTTCCTGAGTCCAAGGCTCTTGGTTCCGTAGTTCTGTAGTCCATGGTTCTGTGGTCCATAATATTGAGTTCTGCATTGTCAGAAATAAACCTTTGTCGTCCATTGACGAAGTTAGGTAGTTAAGTAGGTAGGAAGAACTCATTATCTTTGTTGTTTGTTGGTTAAATGCTCACAAGCCGCGAGCCCGCGAACCGCAGCCGTGAGCTGGCCCGTCTACATAGCCAAACGGCAGACAGACAGACGGCAGGCAGGCAGGCAAATTTCGCTCGCTGATTGAAGAAGGATAGTAAGGCTGCCTTCGGCAGCAATGAGTGCTGAATGGAAAAAGACAATAGAATGGAATTAGGCAAGCTTCAGTAATTTCGCTGTACACTGAAATTCATGAAGATGATAACGATCTGACTCTCTTCATTCTCGAAACAAAGTATGATCCAAGGACATGAAGGTTTGGTAATTATTTAGAAGCCAAGACTTTGTTAGTGATTTCAACATCACGACTAGCCAATCAGAGCCACGACAGTGTACCTTTAAGAAATGTACATGTTTTTCATATAAGAAGGCACGTCGCCATTAAGGGGTGTGAAAAACAGTTTCTTGATTTTGAAGCTTGGAAAATAGTTTTCACATCCCTTAATGGTGACGTGCTTTCTTATCTGAACAACATCTTCAGAAGAGTCAACAACTCTTCTGATCGTTCTATTGGGAACGCTGAAGTCAACCTTAGGTTGTCATTATTAAAATCGTCAGGGGGGCAGAAATGCTTCTCGTACCGAGGCGCCAAACTTTGGAACAGTCTTAGTACTTCAGTTAGAAATTCGTCAACCCTGAGAAGATTTAAAAAAGAATGAGTAAAAATGAACATCAAAAATTCTTTTCGTTTTCTTTTGTTTTAATGACCATTTGTAATTTAGCTTCGTTCTATATAAAACATTGTGTATTCATTGCAAATTATTGAGTATTGTAAGTTTTTAGCATGGCCCCCTGTAAATCAGTTATTCCAACTGAAAGGCTACCATGGATAAAAAAGATCAAATAATAATCAAATCTAGGGCTGACCCTTTGTGGCGGGTTGGAGCCAACCCAGGCTCGTGTAAACGGGCACTATGCAAATCAAGAAAATGTAAAAGTTTCAAATTTTTTGTTAAAAGTGTAAGATGAACAAACCTTGAATTGGTACAATGATAATGAACTCTCTGCTTTTGGCCAAGGATCTTATCAATGATAAATGACGACACAAAGCTTGAGAATCAACTATCAAGTAGGGTGGCATGTCTGATTTTTTATTGGTGCCTGTCGAATTCATTTTGTCTTCTAGCTCTGATACTTCATGCTGTATGAAGAAAAAAAATGTGCCTTGAGGATTTTGTTTGAGAAATGACAAAACTTTTTCTAAGGATAGATGACGAATGTAAAAACGAAGTAATTTACAGAACATTGTTGAAAATGCAAGTTTCTCACAAGAAAAATTCTGCATTTCTTTTCAGCTCATAAGGTTCGCACAATTTCTTTACCTTAAGGTCTGACTTAAAATTCCTTCTAGTGTGGGTGAGAAATAAGAGCGATTTTCAGCTTCTTCAGGCAAATCATCTACAGGAATCTATTGGCATCTCTTGTAGTTTCACGCCAAAACAGAGTAACGTCATATTCTCCGTGTTCGTATTACATCATATCGACTGTACGAATTGAACAATGATCAATCAATGAACGACTCTCGGCCATGCAAGTTGTTCCTCAAAAGAGGGCTACATAAAGCGTTAATTAGGACTCCGCTAATTTTGGGTTCGAACGGTCATTCACTCACTCACTCTAGAATTAGCTTTGTCGAATATCTTGTCTGCGCTAACATATCTCACAAACAAGATATCACTTACCATTAACTTTTGCTTTGCAAGTGCCTTCATGAAATGGGCTTGGTTTCTATTTGTATCCTGTTGACGAAGGACAAACATTGGCGATGAGAAGATCATTATTCTACCTTTTAAAGAGAATCAACGGAAATAAAAGCCCCGCGCAGAAGGAGTCTAGGTATTCTATCACTCTTTTGTATTTGATGATGTCGAGACTGAAGATCATTTTATCGAAAAAGTAGCAAATAAAAAAAAAATTCTGGATACCTGCACGAATAGCCTGCGTGCATCCTCTACTGTTTGCGTTGAGGTGAAATGTTCGTTTAAATAAAAATGAATCAAATTCAAGGAAACATTTCAACTGAAGGGAAACAGTTGGGGATGTACGCAGGCTGGCAAAAATTGATAAAACCCATATGAACATGTACTACCGTTTTCGAAATGTAGAATGCCTTTGCATCTTTGTCATCAGTGTTCTGTAACGCTGGATTCCTTTATGAAGAACCTTTTTTGGTAGTCATTTCATGTAATTTTATGTAATAGTCTAGCCTTAAAAGTCTGTCTTAAATTAGACGTCTCGTCACATGAGATCTGGGCACACAAAGTTGCCACGAATGATCAATTCTATTTTTTCATTCGATGACGTCCAACTTGAGATAGACTTTTAGTTTTATGTACTGGATGCGGAGTTGCCAAATAATTTTGCTCTCCAAGGTATTGTTTTTTTTAGTTTCGTAAAGTAGTTTTGTAAGTAGCGTTCAATAGAATCTTGTATTGTAAAATTTTTGATTGAAAATAAAAAAACCTTCCCTAAACCTGGATTCACATTTGTGGCGTCGTTATTGACGCATTCTAGGTGACAATGAATGGCGGCAATGTGACAAAGTTAGATCATTGCAACTTGGCCACTCAAGTAGCACCGTACCACAATATAGCCTCACCACCACCACCATCACCATCACCATCACCATCACCACCACCACCACCACCACCATCTCACCATATCACCATATCATCATCATCATCATCATCATCATCATCATCATCATCATCATCATCATCATCATCATCATCATCATCATCATCATCATCATCATCATCATCATCATCATCATCATCATCATCATCATTGTGGGTTAAATTGATAAATCCCAGGGAGGGTACATGACTTGTGGATGGACGGGGTTCTGCCAACCAGTTTTCATTAAGGTACCCTCTTCTAATTATCGAAACTTGCCTTGGTACCCACTTTTATGATAAATGTTGGTGGAAAACTGCCCATTTTTTACGATATTTGCGAATTTCAGCAAAACCGCACCCATGTTCATGGAAAATCTGCCAAAAAGGACCCTTGTTTAGAGAATTTTGGGCCCAAAAACCCACCCAAATGGGCGGCACATACCCGTGCCCTGAACATGTTATGCACCCCCCCGCCGGGATAAAATAGCTAAATTACAGCTAATTAAGGCCTTGATCAGCTCTTAAAAAGATAAAAGTATCAAAATGATTTTTAAAACTAAAATAAACTTACCACTTGCTTTGCTTCCTCGACTGACAACGGGGCTTCCTCAACTGGTTGTGGGCGATCGATCGTGGGGCTATCCGCCTTTGAATTGCTAAGTTTTCTTGCTGCAAATCCATAAATAAATCTTTCCTTGTCCATCTCACATCCAAAGAGTGGGATCTATAATGATTCACGAGATTTACTAGCGTACCATGTGGGTCAAAAACATGAATTTGCTCCTAAAAGATAACTATCTGGATTCTAGTGATGTTTTCCTGTTTTATGAAAATCAGTTTGCGTCATTTGAATACCCAGTTCCTTGATCGTTTGATGAGCATCTGAGGCGTTCATTGAAAATCTTAAAAAAGTAGGGTGTTGGAAAAACCTAAATTTGAGGCTTCTTCTTTAAACTTCAGGGACTTCGGTATAACTTTCAAATAAGTAAATTGCACATACGGTGCGATGGCACCATGGTCCCATAATTCTGAAGGAGAAGTGTCGATTTGCATTTTTGAATCTATGGGTCATTTTAATGTGGTATTGAGTCTGTAGTTGAAATATTTTTTCGAGGATTTATCAGAGCTGCTTTCTCTACTGTGGTACATTTTCAGAGCTTACACTTTGCAAAAGAGACATTTGATATCAAATTTCAGTCAATTCAAAGAGCAGCTGTTGAGTGGTGGTCACAAGTTCAACGGAGCCACTCACTACAAGAAGCGACAACTAGTCTACGAATGAAAATCTGGTGCAACAATAGTTTACCTTTTCACCGAGAAAGTAGCCAAAAGATTTCAGCGACTGGACACGAATTATAAACTGAAATGAAACAAGAAATGACTTCCTTTTAACTTCGATAAGTACGAAGGAAGAGATAGCTAAAGGTTTCCAAAGAATTCAAAATTTCTGTATATGTTTTTCAGATGTTATCACAAAAATGCAAAAATTATGAGCAAATGAATAAGGCTATAACAGCTGTCAAGGGCCGAATGCATTTCATTGCAATGAAGGTATTGTTGTAAGGGCAAGGGAGAAAATGATATACAAAAATGATAACTACGCATAAAAAGGAAGAAATGATAGTAGAGGATAACAAGCCGCCGATCTTCAGCCCACTTAAGTGCCCTGAAATGTCGGTATCAAGATATGGGCTGAAGATTTGCATGTACCTGAGTGATATAAAATAGCCTCAACACAATTCTTTTTCAAATAAATAATCCAATAAAACACTTACAATAACAAGCTCAAATCTTTAGTTTGCCGTAAATCTGCCGTGGAAAATTTTTGATATCTTGATTTTTTCAAAATGGTGGCAATTTAATTAGTTTTAAAAAAATTCATGGACAATTTTGAAAAAGATTTAAATCATCGTAAATCCTAGATCGATAGAGGAAAAAGGATATAACCTTCAAGAAAACCATAGTTTATGAAGGTCTACAATATGTTGGCAAGCAGAAATATGTAGCTTTTCTGGTTTAGGATTTAGAAATTTGATAAGGTCATAGCCTCAAATTTAATAAATGCCGCCATATTGAAACTAATCAAAATATCAATTAATTTCCACGGCAGATTTACAGCAAAAACCCCTAAGTTCCCTCCAAGCCATTTATTTCAAAGGAAACTGTACTATAATTTTACACCGACCTTTTTAAGATTTGAGCCCTATGTTACAAAAACATCTTTTATAAAATCTCGATACTACGATTGCAATTGAACTTTTGTGGCATTTCCTAAATTTTTCTAAATTGCTCTTCCTGTAAAAATCATTGTCTCCTCTACCCTTACAATAACAAGTGAAATAAATTTACTGTAACAACGGTAAGATTAAAAGCGTTCGTTAGCCATTCTAAAAGCGTAAAAATTTATCTATAAATTGCAATAAGATTCTCTGGTTTTGTTTGAAAGGCGAATACATTTTGTATTAGCCATTTTAAGAGCGTAAAAATATATATATAAATTGCAATAAGATTCTCTGGTTTTGTTTGAAAGGCAAGTACATTTNTTCCCTCCAAGCCATTTATTTCAAAGGAAACTGTACTATAATTTTACACCGACCTTTTTAAGATTTGAGCCCTATGTTACAAAAACATCTTTTATAAAATCTCGATACTACGATTGCAATTGAACTTTTGTGGCATTTCCTAAATTTTTCTAAATTGCTCTTCCTGTAAAAATCATTGTCTCCTCTACCCTTACAATAACAAGTGAAATAAATTTACTGTAACAACGGTAAGATTAAAAGCGTTCGTTAGCCATTCTAAAAGCGTAAAAATTTATCTATAAATTGCAATAAGATTCTCTGGTTTTGTTTGAAAGGCGAATACATTTTGTATTAGCCATTTTAAGAGCGTAAAAATATATATATAAATTGCAATAAGATTCTCTGGTTTTGTTTGAAAGGCAAGTACATTTTGTAAACATACCTGAAACAACACAGCATCTTTGGTTCTAGAATCCCAATCATAATCCAAAGATCTATGCAACATAGTTAACAATGGCAGTCCAATTAATGATTTGTCCTCTGGCAGAACTTTCTTTTGTTCATGAAAAGGGTCTTTTAACTCTGACATTTCCGTGAGGTTATGTCTCCTTTTCGTACATTGTAAAACTAGAATATAAAACTTAACTTGAGAACTTTTTCAATATCCCTAGAGTACCTAACAGACATGGGAAAGTGCGTACCAAAGGGAAGGATTGGAAGGAAAAGAAATATTAGCATAAGGCGGGGATAAGAATGAACGAGAAAGATTGAAAATTGCAAGAAGCAAAAATTAAACATAAAAAATGGAAAATAAGATGAGAATAAAAGCTTCCTCATATCCCAAGAAACAAAATTTTAAATCATTGCACAACTAAGAAATCAGGTTTAAGGTGAACATGCGTTTTCTAGCGCCAAGTGCTGGGATCGCAGAAGTAGAGAAGGCCTAATTGAGTCCCCGACCCCTTGTCATGGATGTCGCTCAAGTGGTGGGGCTCTACTTAGTATCGAACCCTGTTCACCTGACTGTTCTGGCTGCAAAGCCAGAGGATTACACCACTGCGCCACAATACCTTCATAGTTTAAGCATCTTTTACTATAAAATGTTATTTCTTTGGCTTTATCTTGGGCTGTTTTTCTACAGGAGAGCTAAGGATGTTTTGAGCCGAAAAAAACTATAAAAATCGTTAAAAAAAACCTGTCAAAACATAGCTACTGAGTTGCGAGGTGGCCACGGGGAAGCCTTGAGACATTTAAGACAGTTAAGCAATGCAACCGCAAAGGCACGGTGTTGTTAGTAAGTTAACAGCATGTAGTTTGCAAGCGATGTAGTATGGCTACGATATCGGATTGTTACAATTAGCTACAAGAAATCAAAAAGCGCAAAAGCTAATTGCTTACCCGATAGAAGAAGTTGATGGGCTGGTAATTCGTTGAGAGCTCTGGCAATTTTCTGCCAAACGCATGACAAATCCTGCACAGAAAAGGGATACAAATTTGTACATTGTGGCCGAGAAAATGTTAATTTCTTTCTGAGAGCAAATTTCAAGATACCATTTTTTCTATGGCAAGATTTCCTTTCAAAATGTACTTCGTAATACAGGAAACGATAATCTCTTTCGCTACAAAGAACCAGTGAAAAACTCTGTTAATATATTAGATTTTTGCAACTTTGAATTGGAAGAAAAATTTCCTGTCCTAACAACTATTTGAATAATTCCTGGGAACGATGGGCCGGTGCTCCCATACTTCCTTGACTAATGTCTGTACACAAATTTGGCTGAAAGATGACCCACTATTAAGGGTGTCTTTGAATGTAAATTCCAAGCCTACCAGATTTTGAGAATAGTGGGTTTCGCCGAGACGGAATCTTGATACAGCAGGTTTTGGATTCACCCTAGTGAAAATGAAAATTCGCTGATGATGAAGATCTCTCCAAAGTCTGCCAAACTTTCAGCCTTTTGGAGCACAAGGTTCAGAAAGCCTTCTTGACCTACAAAACCCACCTAAAACCGTTTTCAAAAAATTTGGAGTCCATTTAGAATTCAGAATTGGTACCCATAAAACACACCCAAAGTTATATTTAGAACAGATAGAGCAGAATCCTTTTAACATTAGGATAAAATGCAAGCTGTTCTCCTTGAAGAAACATAGTACATCCAGATAATAATGAGGGGAGAGTTATGTCACAGGGCCTTAAGACATTGAAAATATGATGACATAAAATACACAAAACTGACTGTTTGTTTATTAAAATCTGCATCTTTAACTTTTGAAATCAATCTCGTCCCCAGAGTGAGTTCGTTGCTCTACCTCTACTCTAGGATACGAAAGGCCGTTTGTCAATTTGATTGGCTATTCGAAAACAATTGCAAAATAAAATTATTACTAGTTTCTATTCAAAAATGGCCTCTATTGAATAGAAAATTTCATAAAATTAAACAAACCAATATGTTTTCAAGAATCTTTTCAGGATATTAATTAGGAATTTCTATTTGCTAAGAGATTTGTATGTTTTCTTTTCCTGGTGTAGATGGTACCTTGGGTACCTTGCAGTTGCCTAACGGAAATATTCCGTTGGTTGTTACGCCAAGTACCAACTAACATTAATGGTAATAACAGCCTAAACTAGTGCAGAAAAATTCTTCTCAAGTCGCTGGTATGACGAAAATTTTGCTGTAAAAATATCTTAATACCTTGCCATAAATATCCATTATGTCTCCAGCATATCTTAACCAATCAGCCATCACTTTCATTGTATGCAAGTAACAAAATTCAGTTAAATAGCCAGTCGCAACTTCCAAAGAATTTTCCGTCGGTAACTCCAGATGCGATCCAAAATTCAGAAAGCGCCCTTCTCTTGGGAAACCCGGAGAACCTTCCTCATTTTGTTCACGATTAATTTGTGCGCTTAGTAATTTTCCAACCTCACATAAACTGATTATTTTATTACGATCTGCTTCCCGACGTCTTTTATTGACAGCAGAGACAAGATCGTTCGGGCCGTTTGGTGAGCTCAGTTCCTCTTCAGATTCTTCGTGACTGCTGCTTGAAAGTCTCGAGGCAAGCTCCCCTGAAACGAAATATGATTTTCGTATGTCAATTAAACTACTCCATTGCATTGTGACATTCATTGCAAGGAAATACAAATGTTCATCAGGTTCTCACTATGAATGCCACAAGATGATTGTCGTTAACAAATTAATATCATGTAATGTCAACCATTGCATCGTCTGTTAACAGCGTTGTATATGAACGCATTACAAGTTCAATGATCGGCGAACAGCTTTTTAAATAGCATAGTTCTCGAGTTTGAAAGATTTTTTTGTTGCATAACGTACGCCAAAAGACAAGCGATCTCCAAGGTTGCCTCTAAAAAACAGTCTTCGTACGTAGTTTAGCAGATGTACAGGGTGTCCCAAAAAACATTTGCGCTGTTTGAGTGGCTTCTGCGGAGCAGCCATAAATCCAATTTTTTTCTGTTTTTAAGATTCTTGACAGAAGAGACTTGAAATTAAAGGTTGACACCGAGTTTGAGTACATCTGATTACTAGTTGCTGATTTATGGAGCAAGAAAGCCAAACTTATTGGCTGCCTCAAAACCAGGGGATTCATTATTCTCCATTGCGTTAAAATCAACGACATTGATTGAAAAAGAATATTGGACATATCTAGGGTTGCTAGGAATGGTAATGTGCAACACAGGTACTGCAGGCCATGGCATGCGTCCATCAGATACTTTGCTTCTCAAAAGTGATGAAGTCGTTTTAAACCAACAATATTGCGTTCTGCATGCTACTTGGTCAATATTCTTGAGTTATATGGTCATTAGTTACTCGCAAATGCGTTTCCTGGCATGCCTGTAAAGTTTAAGTTCATCTAATGTTAAAATTCAAGTTATAAGGTTAAGTACGGAGATAAAATCCTCTGGTTTTTGAAGCAACGAGTGATTGTGATTTTCTTTCTCAATAAATCAGCAACCACTTGTCAGATTTACACAAACTCGGTGCCAAACTGTAAGTCGAAATCTCTTCTATTCACAAATCTGAAAAACAGGAAAGTTAGATTTATGGCTCCTCCACAGTAGCCATTCAAAAGGCGCACATGTTTTTGGGACACCCTGTATTAGAAGATCTTCATTGAAAAGAAAGGCCTCATCTGTTTGAATGGCAGGCGAGAGAGCTCTAAGATTCTGGCCGATGAGAGTTAAAAACGCTCCGTTCACAAATACGAAACAAACCTTCGCTAAGATCGCTGCCGGAATCCTCATCATCTTCCCTGTCTTGATTTTCTGGACCCCCATTTGATTCTTCATCTTCACTAGATGACACCCCATTACCCCTTCTACGTCGACGATATCGTTTCATCAATCTAACTCTTCGCTTCTTCAATTTGAACTCAACATCATGTTCCCCATTAATCGCTTTGCTATTCTCATCTGCAGATTTTTGTTGTTGTTTCATGACTTGTTTCTGTGTAATATTTAACCTATCAACTGTTGTGCTTAACGGCGATTCAGATAACGACTTGGTAATATAATCTAACAGCTTTGATAACATTGTGAAGGTGAATGCCACAGCAGCTGATAAAATCTCTGAATCTGCAAGAGAGTATTTCAAAACATCACATCAACATAGCTCAGCTATTTTTAATCATCAACCAAAATCAATCTAAATAACACCTTCATTTTATTCGCACCATATACAGCGGGAAAGGACATAAAATCGTCTGGTCCCGACTGCATATGATGCTTACAATTCAACGAGTGTACAATTTATAAAGTAAGAAGTTTGTTACATATTAGATGCCATGCAAAGAAATCACAATAAATAAACAATTAGGCGGTTGTTGACAGATTTCGTTGTTGCAAATTTTGTGGGTGTACGGGATTCGAATAAATCCCTAGTAATCTGAGAAATTAGAAACATTTAGACAGGATTAACGCTAATTCTTTGGCTGATTTTCACACGAAAGTGTACAGGGAAGTTCTTCTTGATAATGACAGCACCTAAAATGTTTCAGAAAGATTGCATATTTCCAAATTGATTGAAAAAGTTGAAACTTTATGATGCCCTGAGTTCGCTTCCTTCTCTTGTGTTGATACTGTCAAGACAATAGCCCTGATTCCCTTTCCCCTTTAGGTCGGGTGGACCAAAAAGAATTTTACATGCTTGAAAATCCTTTATGTAGAGAACACTTGCAGCATTGGAATCAATCAAAGTTTGGTTGAAACTTGTTTGGCCGAAATATTTTAGTGCTTTTCGCTCCACTTTTCTTGATGGTCGGAAATTTAGGTAAAATATATTTACAAAATATTCCGTAACTTTGAAATGCATTAAAATAGGTCTAAAACCTTCGCTCAAGATTATCTATCTTTTTCACGCACTTCAAAGTAACGGAATTTTCATAAATCCATTTTACCTATCTTCACAATGCTCAGAAAATGAAAGAAAAATCGCAATATCAACCAAACATTGATTCATTAAAACAGCTCAAGTATTTTCGCATAAAGAATTTTCACACATGTAAAGTTGTTTTGGTCCTAGACTTGGGAGCGAGGGGTGGTAGCGATTACTTGGATTCAATGTAATAAGTCTATTTTGGTCCTTCCTGTAGCTAATGAGCAGCTTCCCTTTCACTTTTAACATTCTTGGAGCCAATAAATTCAAGGCAAAACATAGATTTCTTAATCAAACGAAAAGATTTAAACTTACTTCTTTGAAATAAATCAGATACAGTGATAATGCAAATCGTGAAGATTTTCACCATCAGTCCATCACTAAGTCTTTGGCTGCTGTCTGTATTGCAATTTTGAATAAAATCTCCTATATTGTTTGGGTTCTTTGGTATACTCGAACTAATTTGACTCCAAATTGATAAATTTAAAGTCCCTGCGAATTTTTCAATGACAGACTGGCATATCTTGCTGAATTCATTCGAATGTAATCTGCAATAAAAAATATGAAGTACAAACTATAAGATGTACGCAAAAAATAAAGACGATTTGAAATTCTTGAATTCTTTTGTTACATTCTTCTAATCGACGCGTTTCGACTCTGTGGTCATCGTCAGGAGAATGAATTTTTACAAGTGTGCATGCCTTTTATAGCCGTTTTAGTGATCAAGTGACGAAAATGAGGTCACATGGCCTTAAAAGGGTCACGTGACGCCAAATAAGGCGTCATATGAATGTTAAATCTTACGTTGTATTTGNAAATTGATAAATTTAAAGTCCCTGCGAATTTTTCAATGACAGACTGGCATATCTTGCTGAATTCATTCGAATGTAATCTGCAATAAAAAATATGAAGTACAAACTATAAGATGTACGCAAAAAATAAAGACGATTTGAAATTCTTGAATTCTTTTGTTACATTCTTCTAATCGACGCGTTTCGACTCTGTGGTCATCGTCAGGAGAATGAATTTTTACAAGTGTGCATGCCTTTTATAGCCGTTTTAGTGATCAAGTGACGAAAATGAGGTCACATGGCCTTAAAAGGGTCACGTGACGCCAAAATAAGGCGTCATATGAATGTTAAATCTTACGTTGTATTTGTAGAAATTGATAGGCCACAGGGGAAGAAAGTATTGCATAATCTTGTGAACGGAAAAAAGTGGCCTAACCATGGATTATTTTTGGGGGATTTTTATGATTCATTTTACAAACTAAAGTACAAACTAATATAAGTACAAACTAAATATAAATCATTACTGTGCCCATAAAACTCTCTATAGGATGCAAAATAAATCAAATTTTTAACCATTGTGGAGCGGATTTCTTGCAACCACGTTTCATAGAAAAAACCTCTTAGTAATGCAATTTTATCGAAAAATCCAGTTTGAGACGACAGTGCAGAAACTGCGCAAAATCTCGTCATCGAGCAATCTGATATAAGGAAGTATTCGGATACATGAGCTTTTCGAAATGATAAATCAAGAATTTACTACCAAAGAAATAAAATATCAAGTGTTGTTGCCTAATTTCGGGCTCTGTCGCAGGCAGCTAAGTTGGGGAGGGGGGGGGGGCTCAAAGTTACGAGTTTTCGTGCATGAGTGCTAGGTTTCTGCTCTGTCCTTTGAGACATATTTTAATTTTCTTCTTCTGTAATATTCAAATGTACTTGTTCGTAGTTTAACGCTGTTCATGCAATGGTCAAGGGTAGTCATGAGTCTTTTGCTCCCCATGGCATCGTCCTGGCGCTACTGTGAAATAATATGTAGGTAGTGTAATGAGTAATATGTTTTTTAAACTTCTTAGAGAAATGTAACAAAATATTAGTGAAATATGATTACCTTTCATAGCGAAACCTTTCTTGTAACTCTAAGAATTCAATCAAGAAGAGATCTACCATATTAGCTCTGTGCGAGAAGAAATAACAAAATAATAAGATTAGGAAACGAAATGGGAGCTTAATCCTAGTTTCATGAAGGAGATCTTTACTGAAACACACAGTCCTTATGGGTTAAGAAGCTGCCATAATCAATTACTGCCAGAAGCGCGTACATGCTATGGCTTGGAGACGATATCGATTCTCGAATGTAGATCATGGCGGGCACTTCCCAATGATATAGAGCAATCAGAACACCTCTCCGGCTTTAAAAGGAGAATCAAAATCTGGAAAGGAGAGGGATGCAGTTGTAGACTATAATAGACCTTTCGTGGCTCAGGTTGGGTTCTTGAGCAGATAAGAATTTGAACTGCAAAAGCATAAATATAAAACATTGTGAATATTGTAAACATTGCAAAAATCTGCAATATACATTCATATAATATATAGTGTACCGTTGAAGAGGGCCTAACGACTCGAGAAAACAGGCATCAATTTGGTCTTTTGCGCTTTATATTCTTTATTTCAGTGCTGACTAGTTTCGCCCACTAGGGCATCTTCAGAGCAACAGTATCTTTGTAGCTAAATATTCTATACCGGGTGCGCCAAGATAAACTATGCACTTTTGGCAGGCCACGATAAATCGTACACTGGACCGATTTTGAAGATATATTACTTAATCTTTAGCAGAAATAGATTATAAGACTTTTTGCAAATTTTTCCATTTTCAATTTTTAGAGCTACAGGCAGTTTCTTAAAATTTTCGTTTTCGAAAACACTGAAAACGATCAAAAAACCTTGATCAACTTTTCTAAAGACTCATCATGAATGGACTAAGGGGCCCTTTACATGAGCAAACTCAGACCAACACGAGTTTCAGATCGGTTTGAAATTTTTCCATGTCTGCTTTTTTGCGTTGCGTTTACATGGAGTTTCAGACCGGTCTGAAATATTATACCAGCGTCACATTGCACATGCGTTGAATGCAATTGAGGCAACTGTGACAATGGTTTCTTTTCTCATGTTTTGGATTTAGGCCTATTATCATTGTTGCGCTAAGTTATCAACAACACAGGATGTTATTAGAGTTGATAATCAAGGATAATCAACTGTACGTTTGTACTGCATTACAAATCTATTTTGGTTTGATGGTTCAAATGCTGCTTCAGAACCTGAAAATAAAACAGGAGGCTTTAGTTTTTTATGTTTAGTTTCTTAGTTATAGTTTCTTGCGTC
>REGL01000015.1:688415-699959 GCA_004194395.1 Aurelia aurita complex sp. Pacific | reverse complement strand
AACCTCCAAAGTAGTTCACTTTACCCCGTCTTACCCTAATGTTTAAATCAAGTCGGTTTTCTACCGTTTAACACGACAGAGCTGGTGAACTTCTGTCGTTTTATCTATTTAAAACGGCAGGTGATTTAAACATCGTTTTTATGCTAATTTAATTGACACTTAAAGTTTATAGCAGCATCTATTAAACTCGACACGGCAAAAACCATGTCTAAACTGGGCCTAAAGGATGAATGTGAAACAGACCATCCTGTTGAGTGTTAATGTTGTCAAGCTTATCTATAAATATCCGACTTATTCGAGTTCGATTTATGCAAGTTTCACTTTTCTTACAAAGTGAAACGTATGTAATTTTCTTTCAAACAGTAAATGGCTGATTCTTTTATAATCTTATGGTGACAGGTCCTTAGCTGCACTAAAACCTACTTTTGGATTCTTATCATGAAAAATATACAGTTCTACGCTGAACTCGTCTTATTAGTGAAAAAAAATGCAGTTCAAAAGAAACTACAGGAACCGCCATTTTTTCGGTCTCATATTAGAAAAAGATCAAAGAATTACCGAGATCTCCAAGATATAAAAGACATCTCTGGCATGCTTTAATTGCCCATTCTGTAGCATCTCTACGCTTTACTTCTTCCTGTACTTTTTCTGTAAACATTAACAATTAAAATGATTCATCGAAAGCCTATGCACAAAAATTGGACATGCATCTGATGTAAACATACTGTGTGGCCTAAAGAAGAGTAAAGCAAGAATATCCCATAAACAAAATAAAGTAAAGTACCAAACAAGTGATTTTATAAAGTAATTTGGTAGATAACTGATGGCAAATTATTGGAAATAAGGATTTATGGTCTGTCTCAAATTAGACATCACAAGACATTTGTGATCAAGCAAAATAGATCATGCAAAATACTTCAGTTACTTTCGTTCACAGACATATTCACGTGACATTTAATTTGGGAAAGACTTTCGTGAAACCAGGCAGATTACAAACCTGTTGACAGTTGTCAACAGGACCGTCGAGATGGGGGGGGGGGGTAGCTAGGGTAGTTACCAGGGGGCCCGGGGCCTTGGGGGGGGCCCGCAAGAAATAAAGTATGTATCTATTCTTTGTTATAGTTTTCTTTCGGAAACGATTTCAGGCCCTTTAGCCCACTGAGATTCTAAATAAAATCTAAAAGCAGCGTTTTAACAGTGTACAGGAGGGCGTGGCCCAAGGATAAAAGGGCGTGGTCCGAAAAATTTTCCGGCGCCGGGGGCCCCATTCCTGCCCTAGCCCTGGGCCCGGCCCATCTCTCGACGGCCCTGGTTGTCAAAACAGCAGATTTTAGCAGCTCACTTTTTAGGCCTCCCTATATATGTATGTACATCATCAATAAATCTTGGTGTAAAGTGCAAAGAGAAGTAACAAAGGAAGCAGCTTAATAGAACAATTGGAATTATTCAAATCTATATAGCTAAGCTTAGCAAATGACTGAGAAATAACTGCCTCATGGAAAGAAAAGCCCAATTTTTAGAAATCAAGGTGTTCGCTGCAATCATATTTTTGGACAATTAAAAGAACTTCAAGTAATTATAGCGAGTGTCTATGTGTCCCAAAATAGATGTATGCCCTGTTTGTCTGCAGGTAAACTTAGTTTCTCTTCATAATTAAGCTCTTCACTGGTTTGAAGGAAAAGTTGATAATACTCGTAATAATTGCGTGGAAACTGGTCGAGTTGCATGATCTCCAGATATTCAATTTTACCAAAATGATTCAAACCAGCAGCAGCCCAATTTTATTCTTTAATCTAAAGGGATAGACATCTTACCTGCATTCTTGGTACGTTTGTTTTCCACTGCACTGAGCCAATCAAGAGAGGTTATGAAAGGCAGATCAAAATTATCTTTGATGCGGAGAAGCAAGTGATGATAAAATGAATGAGCAGCACTTAGATGGGCATTGTACAGAGCAAGTAGAGAAGGATCATTTTGCAATGTCTGGAAGGAAGATAAAGATTAATTTTACAAACAGTTTGAATGAAGTAGCCTGTGCATAAAAGTACCGGGTGCGCCAAAATAGACTATGCACTTTTGGCAGTCCACGATAAATCGTACACTGGACCGATTTTGAAGATTTATGACTTAATCTTTAGCAGATTAGAATTAGATTTAGGGATTTTTCGCAAATTTTCCTTTTTCAGTTGTTAGAGCTACAAGCGAGTTTCTTAAAATTTTCGTTTTCGAAAACACTGAAAACGATAAAAAAATGTCGATCAAATTTTAAAAGATTCAATATGAATGAACAAAGAGAAAACGTTTTCAGGGGGATTTGGGGGTCTAGTACGAGCTCTCGTACAGCAGGTTACAATTGGTCGATTTCTAAATTGCAGATCAGCACGAACAACTTCTCTCTTTGTCCATTCATGTCGATTCTTTAGAAAACTTGACAGATGTTTTTTTTATCGTTTTCAGTGTTTTCGAAAACTAAAATTGTGGGAAACTCGTTTCTAACTATAAAAACTGAAAATAAAAAAATTTGCAAAAAATCCCAGTGTCTAATTCAGGCTTTCTGCTAACGATTAAGTCATAAATCTTCGAAATCCGTCCAGTAGTGTACGATTTATTGTGGCCTGCCAAAACGTGCATAGTTTATTTTGGCGCACCCGGTATTGAAAAATACAAGTCTGTGACTCTCCAATGCATAGCATGTTATTCCCAAATGAGTTGTAGCTTTTTCTCCTTTGTTTGCAATCTTTTGAATAAGCTTGCTGCCAGGCAACTTGGGAAAGAAGCTTTACAAATTCNAACACTGAAAACGATAAAAAAATGTCGATCAAATTTTAAAAGATTCAATATGAATGAACAAAGAGAAAACGTTTTCAGGGGGATTTGGGGGTCTAGTACGAGCTCTCGTACAGCAGGTTACAATTGGTCGATTTCTAAATTGCAGATCAGCACGAACAACTTCTCTCTTTGTCCATTCATGTCGATTCTTTAGAAAACTTGACAGATGTTTTTTTTATCGTTTTCAGTGTTTTCGAAAACTAAAATTGTGGGAAACTCGTTTCTAACTATAAAAACTGAAAATAAAAAAATTTGCAAAAAATCCCAGTGTCTAATTCAGGCTTTCTGCTAACGATTAAGTCATAAATCTTCGAAATCCGTCCAGTAGTGTACGATTTATTGTGGCCTGCCAAAACGTGCATAGTTTATTTTGGCGCACCCGGTATTGAAAAATACAAGTCTGTGACTCTCCAATGCATAGCATGTTATTCCCAAATGAGTTGTAGCTTTTTCTCCTTTGTTTGCAATCTTTTGAATAAGCTTGCTGCCAGGCAACTTGGGAAAGAAGCTTTACAAATTCCAGGCTGTAAGAGTTTAGTTATCAGTGCATTTATCGACAACAAAAAGTTAAGTCAAAAAGGAAATGCTTCTCAGACTATGACGGTGTTCACATGACTCTGGCAAAATTGGAAAACGGCATGAAATTCTTATGGATAGGCCTCCTCTCCCATTGACACAAAATTTGTACTTTTTTTGCTGGGAAAGTTTGAAAGGGGTAGAATTTGACAACAGGCCTCTAAATGGCACCGTATGAAAACTCAAAAGCGATGAAATGGAACATCTCAACATTTTCGCAACAAGTCTGATTGACTATTTAGGCCTAGATGAGTTTCTTGCCCAAATTAATATCTTTTTCCTCAACATCCAGCAGGTCCTTTGTCATAGGGAGTGCAAAGAGGTTGGTCCCATTGAAGTTTCTATATTTTAAACGTGCCGATATTCTGTGAACACTAGCTGAAGTTTTGGTATTGTCACATCTTTTACTGTTTTCACAATGTTCCCACATCGTGTGAGCATGGTCTAAGGAATACAATATGAGCAAATGCTTGAAGTCTGGAATCTGTGTTTATTTGAAATCTAGAGTAAATAGATCAAAAACAAAGAACTTATAACTGCAGAAGCTACTGTGCCAAACCTTTCAACTCTCCTAGGAAAGTGACACGAAGCAAACATGCCATTCAATTTTACAAGTTGTGCAGGCTTTCTCGTAAAGAAATTTCCAAAGGGCGTCCGTTTGCCCTAGCAGTTAAGCTTGGGAGGGCGATCGCCCCCTTAAAATAGTCTCGTGTTTCTCCTTGTTTTTACTGATAGGCATTGAAGGCTGTCAAGGTCTTGTTCTTGCAACTTGGATTGCTTCCTTTACCTTCACTCCGGCCTTCACTAGAGAGAAGAGGGTCCACTCGAACAGCTATAAGTTTTGCGATACAAAGTTATGAGAAGATTTTATTCCATTTGTTTGCAATGTTATTCCTTTTTGCTCCATTATTTTTCCTACGTTAGTAAAGGGTCAAAACAGCTTAGCCAACCACTTTCCTGTTGTCCCATTTGATCCAGATAAATAAAGATTCCACAAGAACAAAGACGGGCATTAGAATAGTGGAACAAATTAAGATTTCGTCAGAAAATTTACTCAAACTTGTAGCAGGCCTGCTCTACTGAGCAGAGCAGGGCTGCAGAATGTTAAACTGGAGAAAGTTTTCGTAACAAAGTTAAAATAACTGTGAGTGCTATCCATTTTAGTGTCACACCCTGATCTTAAATGCGATATAGTTAAACTGGGAACCTCAATGTAGAAGGTCGGTGTGGGTGGGTACCTATATCGCAAAAAAAGCCAAGAAACTGTTAAGGACCACTATTTCCTCTGCATTTTGCAGTTCTTTGAAGTTTCATGTTAAAATCATTTTGTTAAAGACAAATTGAAAAGCATTAACATTTAGAGTTTCGTTTGGGTTCTCTACATCTTATTTGCTTCGCTAGTGCTCAGACTTCACAACGGGCTTCTTTCGTAAAGAAGTCGAAAATCTATCCAGTAAAGTCGTATGAATATCGAGCTTTGTTTCAAGAGTCTTTTAAACGAAATCCTGTTGGAGCTGTGGGCAAAATACGTTTTTACGAGGGCAGTCAATAGTCCACGTAAAAAAATTTGCGAGGGCGGTGGCGAGGGCGATCACCCGCGTGAAATGAAAAGGCCTGATGTTGCGCTAACCTAAAACAGCATGCCGGATGATCTTACTAAGAATACCAACCTTTTTCTCCTGCCTTGTTTTCTGTATCAGGTCATAGAATCCTTTTCTCCATAATAGCTCTTCTACTTTTCTGGAGATATCAAAAGTGCCATTGAAGAGGAGTTGCTCACAAGTATCCTTCAACCTATGGAAAAAATGTGATAATGAGAACGGCAAGAAGATTTTACACTTTTCAAGAAATACTTGGCCATCCAGTTATTGCACTAATCTTCAAGCTGGTTAGCAGTATAAATAACATGGCTTTTAGCAAAAATACAAACAAATACAGTACAGGCCTTGCATACAGGAATATGGTGTAACTAAGAATTCTTGTTCAGATAAGTGACCGTCTTTGATATGGCTCAAGAATTATTATAATTGTGATGTAAGTACCGGGTGAGCCAGAAAAAAGTTCCCACTTTTGAAAATTCATAGCATCAAGAGTACTGAATGGATTGCAAAGAATCAATATTTGGTTGACAGCCAAAGATTGAAGTATTTTTGTTATTTTTCTCGCCCTCTTAAGAGCATTTGAAGTATTGGTAAATTCAAGTTTACAAAAATTTGATGGTTGCAAAATAACTGCAAAGGCCTAAAATGCTTGGTCAAATCATAAAGGACTCTTCAGTCAGAACAACAGAAAAAAATACTATTTCTCATGGGTGAGAGATGTCGTCTGCACATCTATTGCCATGACATTGAAAATCTTTAGTATCTGTTTGAAAATGTATGTCTCATAATTCTTGAGAGACGTGAAACGCCTGTGCGTATAGTTGTGTACGAGGAGAATCCTAACGATTTGATCAAGTGTTTTAGGCCCTTTTCAGTAATTTTGCCAATTTTGCAACCATAAAATTTTTGTAAAGTTGAATTTACCTATATTTGCAGTGCTCATATGAAGACGAAAAAAGCATAGAAATACTTCAATCTTTTGGCTTTTAACTAGACTTTGAATCATTCAAATCCATGAAATGCTTGTGGTGCTATAAATTTTCGAAAGTGGGAACTTTTTTCTGGCTCACCAGGTACTGTATTTTACATTGGCAAAAGCCAAGTAATTTATAAAATGGAGCATACTGTAGATCAAGGGGGAAAAAGCATGCAGTATGATATAGATGATAAAGTAAGTCTTACTTTTGTCTGACCAAAACTGTTTCTCCATCAAAGAATTCTTTCCACTCTGATGCATTTTGGAGTTGCTGATCAAGTCTCTGAACGAGCTGCTGCGCATACCTGTTAATGGAGAACAATCACTCAATAGAAATTGTTTTGTCATTCTAGAGAAGAATCATTTTGAAAGGTCATCATTCTGATTTGACCATGGGCTGTATAGGAAATACTGAATTAAAAAAAGGTTTATGTATGATAAATCAAGGTATTCCTATTCTAACTTAACATTTCGTTTGTGATATACCAACTTTGTTGCCTTCCCATCTACTTCTCCTGCAAAGGCGCTATTTTGATTCCTGCACGTGGCGGCAGATTGATGTGACTTCGATCTGGGAAACATTTTGCTTCGCTTTTTTGTCAGCTATTTTGGCGGAGAAAAATAGAATAGAAGATAGTGGCGCTGCCGAGCATTTGCATAGGAACATACCTTTGGTTGTTTCCCCGCTGTCAAGCTTGATGGCGGAGCAAGTGAAGAGACTAACATCATTGGGAATAGATGCAGGTTATTGAAAAGGGTCCATCAATTTGCGGTTAATGACTTCAACGCCCACAACAAAATGGCGGCTTGATGCGTGTGAGCATGCTGAGCCAGAACAAAATATAATCCCAAAATGAGTAAAACCAAGAGAACTGCAAAGTTGAAGATATCAAGTGTGGAAGGAGCTGAAGGTAGTTGTTTCAGCTGATAATACTGATACCTCTGCTTATTTTCATGTTGTTTTTCACCATTACATTTATAACTGATAATGCGCACAAGTGAAACCAAGCTTGAAAAAAAACATCCTGAGAGTTGAGTTTCTTATAGGTGGGTTCTTATAAAAATACCTGTACACCTGGGGCTATTTTAAAGTTGGACTGGATGTTTTGCCATCCCCTCCCTTCACTGACAAGCTGAAATTCATCGTTGTGGACAACATTAGGTGGTTGTTTACTTTTATCGAGCATTTTTTCAGGTTTCAGGTTGGGCTGACGACCTGCAAATGGTGTGGTCCCATGGTGTTGGTCTAATTACGCCTATTTCTTTGACTTTGCCTTTGTTTAGACACGCAAACACAAAGTGCTATTGATCTGATCTGGTTCATTTGCTCACACATTTCATTCATTCAAACGATATGCGTAAATCCCAAGGGGTAAGAAATCTAACATCAACAACAGTCAAGGAGCATTATCGGATGCTTTCGAAATATCCTGGCACACCATCGTGAATTCAGAAAGAGCAACGAAAATAGATTATGAAGGCGAGGCTTTGCTAATCGCGGGCCAAAAATTTAGTTAAGAAGTCATAAGTCCCAACGTTTGAACAAAACAAACCAACATTTTATACTCCTGCGCAATAATGTATACACTGCAGTGATCGTACTGTAAAAATGGAATGGAATGAAAACATTGGGATGAGTGGATTGAGTCTACTAGTTAACAACATGAAATCTCTTCTTCTTCTGTTTGTTTCCTGTTGTAGTAAGTTAGTTGTTTCATGTCCTAAATCTTATCCACCAAAAGACCCCAAGTAGCTCAGATTGATAATTCACAGAAATTTGAAAGAAAAAGTTTCAGGGATCGAACTGTACGAAGTGAATGTTATGTGGTGGGTCCAAGATTTACAATATATCCGATTTCATTACATTTTCGTCCGGGCCTAAAAATACTTACCTGTAAAGTCTCTGTACACTTTTCTTGTGGTCATTTGAAGCACCTCGTGACGCTTGGTGAAATTCAGCCATCCTCTTTTCACTTCTTATCTAACTGTGTAAAAAATCTGCCATCACAGAAGACAAATCGTTGACAAAATATCAAAACTGTTTCAGCTTCAGCATTCAACGTTCGATTGCCAGACAGTTTACTTTGCCGCTTTGGTCCACATCGAGGTTCGAATGATGGAAGAGAGGCCGTTGCATGTGGGCCTAAAAAGTTCAAAAAAGTTGACCTGAAAAGAACTCAGAGAAGGAACACACGAACTAGAAGAGAGATTATATCAACAACACGTCAGCCAGACGGTACAGTATATGTTTATTTTAGGTATACGGGAGTATAAACGGTCGTAACTTTCCGTGCCGGTGGTGGTTTTGTTTACAATATTATTGGATGACATAATGATGTTGTATAGACTATTATGTAGGCCTATCTATGTTGCTAAAGACAAAGAGACAACAAAGTCCTATCTAGGCCTGACAATATTTAATAATGTCTAGACTACTAGTACTAGCCAAATCATATTATAATAACAAAGCCAAATATATGACCTTCCCGGGATCCAGGGTGCATTCCATGTAAAACGTACGCCGAAGGTACGGTACGCCCAAGCCCTAAGCTTTCGTACGCCAGGTATTTTCAAGGAGAGAGAATACACATCATATATATTTGATCATATCAAAAGAGACTGCTAATTCACATAAGGAAAGATCGAGGACAACTTTACATTAACACCGCCAAGGTAGGCAGATTTTCGTATGCCGTCACGCCAAGAACCAATTTTATTGAAAAAATGACGCCGCTACGCCGACAAAAAGTCAGGTCTACGCCGAAGATCTTCGGGCCTAAGTACATGGAATGCACCCTGACCCGAGATGCGATAAACCGTTTACTTTCTATATGGCACTTCTGCAAGCCAATATGACGAGGGCTAGATATTGAGGGCTTGCTACGGAGGACAGGACACTTGAATGAAAAGAAGAGGACTGGCTGGCAACATCATAACAAGTGCGCAGCAAAGAAAGCAGCAAACAAAACATCTGTTCTGTTCATAGTGATTTTAAATTCCACTAGCACTCCATATAAACTTTCTAACATAGCATAGGAATCAAATGTCGTCCATCGCCGATGATGGAGACCTCCAAAGCCTCATTTTCACAGACCAATCAGACGGCGAATAAGGGAAGAAAACGAGAAACCGGTGAAGATTTTTCTAAACTTTACCTGCCTTCATAGTAGACAACCAGGACAAAAATCCGAAATCGGCTTGAATTCTCCCAACTCTCTTTGAAGAAATCTCTCCTCCCCAGATGATCTTATCTCCTCTCCTTTCAAAACGAGGCTTAGGGGCAAAGAGCACAATTGTTTTCTTAATTATTCTGAAGCCACGGGGTGAATAAAGAAACATTCCCTGTTTGAAAAGCCACTGCTCCCTGAATATCAAAGCAATGATATTGAAAACTGTCTTAAATTTTATTGCTTCTATGTTCAATGAGGCTCAGTAATTTACTGGGATTTAATCGGCCATTCCTGCCCATGGATATGGGAGATTTTCTGCAGAAAGCTCTTTCAAGAAAGCTGCAAAATGAGTGAAAACAACTGCAAGTTTATTTGGTATCCCTTCCCAATAGTAATGACACTTACATGCATTAATGTATTTTGTCCTCTCAGGAAAATTGAATCCCCCTGAATAAGCTTTTCATACTAGAGGGAAGACTTGTTCATCCTTCCAAGAGGATAGCATGTGCTAAAGCATGCAGAAGTCATTGCTAAGGTAGAAATGTTTTTAGGGAAATTTGTTCATGATTTAGATACGTTTTGAAGGTTTCTTGAAGAGGCTTTCTTTGGAAAATCCTTCATAATTTCAGAACGTCATACACTGTATGATATGATATGATGAACGGAGCGGCCGATTTCAGTCAGGTGAATTTGAAGTACATTTGAACATGTCTACCATTAAATTACATATTTAGCAATATCATCGTCTCGATATCCAGGGAGTGAGTGGTGGACTTTAAGTGGCGATTTTTTTATTGACTCACCCCAAGGACAAGCAAAGGAAATCTGTGCTGACACAGTTTGCCAGAGATTAATGTGTCGACAATGCAAAATTCTCATTGAGGTTAAATATGAAACTTATCTGGGAGTACAAGAAAGTTATAGAAATAGGGGAAGGTCAAATTTTTGTGTTTTCAGGTATGCAAGGTGTCCCACAAATATGTTTTGACGTTTTATTAAATATTGACAAAAAACACTAACATGGACAACCTCATGGGAAGGTAATCCTGTCCCTAAGATTTTGAAATAGTTTTAGAGACCGGAATCTTGCAAACTGAGTTGCAAGTCTTCAAAGATAAAACACATGCGACAGCTGAAACCAGAGACCCTTAGATTACTTATCATGCAAAAAGGCTCCAAGATCATAGTAAAAGAAGGTTATTCAATGTCATACCTCTTGTTGATATCAGAGCAAACCAAAGGACTTTGAAAGTAATTTAATTCTTATGATCATTTTCAAAATTTACTTAAGATTGCACATATCCAACAACAGTAATTTAAAACATAGTCAACGAGAGACTGAATCATTTTCCTCAAAGCATCCATTTGCTTGAAAGTTAGGTTATCAAAAATCTTTTCACATCCTATTTGGTTTGCTCTGAAGCCAATGAGAAATAACATTTAAACGACAGCCCATGCGACCTTTACCACAAATGCCATTTAGAGGCCTCCTGGTTTCAGCTTTCACACAAACTTGTACTTCAAAAGCTTGTAGATCTGTGAATATCGAGCAGATTTGCAACATTATGGTATCTAAAATTAATCAAAAATCTCAGGAATATCTCATCATGGAGACCCTTAATTATATCATAATTGTTTTATATTAAATCAAACGTCAAACAATTTTTTTGGGACACCCTGTACTACAGCGCAAAGTTCTTGGATATTTGTATTCTTTTTGGCTCACAAATGCTCTCCATTTATAAGTCAATTTACTTTTCTTTTTTCTTCATTTGCAGAATATTTTATTTCACAACATGAGAAACCTGGAACTTATTTCAACTGTAAGGAGCAACATCACTACAAATGGGAAAATTGAATGTATTAATTTTGATAGCTTGTCAGAGCTTGCTTTCTTTGCTACCAAGAATGAGATCTGTTCATATTCTTTGCAGAAAAAGGAGGTAGGCAATCTTTTCTAGGCTTGAAAATTTTTCAAGTTATCAGGACTGTGACAGCAAAACTTTCCAAATCTAATTGTCATCTGCTAAACCATGAGTAGATTTGCAATTATTAAATCTAACTTCTGTCATTATAATGAAAATCTGTCCAAATAGATGTTTAAAAGTGCAGGAGTCATGAAATATTTTGCAAATGGTTGTGATATCAATTTATTTTCATATTGCCTTTGATCATCATATGAGAGGTTATTTTGTAAAGCATGCTCTGTATATATGTATCATTTGCCATGTTACTTACAAATATTTACAAGTTTATAATATAAAAATAGATACAATACAATATATAAGGTTAAAAACGTAAAGAAAAAACAACCCTAATTACAGTGGCAGGGATAGCATTAAAAGGTCAAGATGACCTTAATTCCATAATGGTCCCCTCAGAGGTGCTGGAA
>REGL01000015.1:659000-672038 GCA_004194395.1 Aurelia aurita complex sp. Pacific | reverse complement strand
ATTTTAAGGGCAGGGTCACGAGACTGTAAACAAATGCATAACATTACACGGCGTTCGAAAATACGGCTCCTTGGACCAGCAACGGGCATTTTGATATCTATACTTCTGCCTCCGGCATTTTATTTTTTTGGCTCAGAAGTTGAGCAGTAGATGTTTTAGTTACACTCTAAAAATAGGAGAATTGATTCGCCTGTCAATCTGCTTCTGAACCAAACAAAAAAAAACTCCCAAGAAAGAAATTTACATGTATCCTTCTTCTTTGGATGTATGCTCATGGTTCCTCTTAAAAACCATTTCTGGAATGCACAACGAGCGAGCTAGCTACCTGGGTTTCAGAGCGGTTCTTGTGGCTTGCATTGCGTTTGTTTATGACTTGACCTACCAGGCATACTAGAATTCCCTTTGTCTAAGATCGATAATCACTTTGTACTTGGGTGTCAACAAAAAGTAGCGGATCCTATGGTAACATTCTATGTCCTTGTTGTCAGGGTGGCATGAAACACATGCGGCATGACAGTATGTCTGGGCGAATTGGAAACCAAATCTTTCCTCTCTCAAAAATCTATTTCTCAGTACTCTGTATAGGTATGGGTATAGGTATGCAGAGGTAGGGGTTGTCTTCAGTTGCAAGTTTTGACTTGTGCTGAATTTCTTCTTGCTGTGAAAACAACTGTATCGCGAGAAATATATTCAGTTGAAGCATTGAGAAGGAGCTGTAACAAAGGTATCATCACAAATCTTCTTGAATTGACTGCTGCCATTTTGAAAATCCATGTTACAAAATTTCACGTCGTTTTTTCTCTTGCGAAGTCACATGAAAAAAGGATTGACGTTTTCGAAAACTTCAAGTCGGGTCTCATCTAAACAGGAGTGCATGTTCTCAAATTATCATGCCAGCATAAGTTCGTGCCGGCATGACTTTCATGTTCGGGCCTCATGTAAAAGCCCTCTAAATCCATTTTGCATCATTTGCCACGCTTCTTGCTACACGCATTTTCCTGTCACATAAGATGGTAATTTGACATCAACCATATTATTCAATAACTCTTCTTTATTGTGTTTTTCTTTTTTTTTTGCAGTTCAGTTATGGATAAGAAACAATTATCACTGGTATCTTAAACAAGAATACCGATTCTCATCGATGGGACTTCAGGTTTGCCAAATGTGTTGGGATGTAGAATCACAACTGAAACTTCATGTCATGTGCACAAGTAGGTTGCAATTTTTATTCAATCTTTCTTCCCTGATATTAAGGTTACTGAAAGGCAGGGACTTTAGTTCTAATCTAACAAACTTTCCTCTGAATATTCTTACGAACCGTGGCCAGTAATGGGCCTGGCACTGGGCTACTGGCTAGCGTTGATAAATAAGGTGTTTTTATCCCCTCAAAGCCCTCAATTTCCTATGAAATTTCTTTTTCATGACTGGCAAAATGCACCTAAATTCAGTTTCATGTTGTGATAATTTAACTAAGGGACGTGTTATTAATCCTTACAGAGGAGGGGGCGGAAGACATTATCAGATATTTGATGGAATTTTTGTTCCTCCTCTCTGATTTATCTGAAAATGTAAGAAGTCCCAGTGTTCGAAATAAACACGGTTTTACTAGGAAACGGAAAGCTATGTTTTAGTTCCTTAAAGCAGAAATTATGAAGGATTTACCTCCGATTGTATTCATACAAGCTCCTTAAAATAGACTTTATGTTTCTTCCCCTAATCTTTAAAAAGGTAAAGTTTTGGTTATCTCTCCCAGATGTCTTCCACCTCCTCCCCAGAAGGAAATAATGTGCGATCCCTAAATGTATGTCGTAGCCAAATACCAGTTGATTTTGTATCCAGAAACTATCGTATTTAAGACGTTGCTACAAAATTTTGATAGCTGATGATACTCCGTCACACACAAGCTTCCTATTTCGTTTCCTTTTGCCTCTTTCCTATTTCGACGTCCATATCAGAAGATTTTCACTTCATGTTTCTTAGATGGAGTTTATTATCAACTGTTATTGAAGTGGACCGTCATGCAAAGCAATGAAAGCTGCGTTGGTGTCATAGATGGCTGTAAGTTGCATCATTTTAATAATGGGGGGGGGGGGTAAATAACGTAAATGAATGAGGAGATGCGATAATTTTTATCCTTGTTTATGGAAGAAATATATTTAATTTAGATCTTTCTTTTTGCCATTCCTTTCAACTATTTTTGCCAGTAAGGCACTGAGAAATTTTTGTTTAAGCCTTAGGTTTTTTCTTAACTTGAGGTATTTTGTACAAGCTTGTTTTTGTACGGATTTGATTGAATCTCTGCTGTTGAGTATCATGCCTGCTTGTCCATAAATTAATGTTGTAACTGATAAAACTATTAAATTTGTTTACCGTAAGTNGATCCCTAAATGTATGTCGTAGCCAAATACCAGTTGATTTTGTATCCAGAAACTATCGTATTTAAGACGTTGCTACAAAATTTTGATAGCTGATGATACTCCGTCACACACAAGCTTCCTATTTCGTTTCCTTTTTCCTCTTTCCTATTTCGACGTCCATATCAGAAGATTTTCACTTCATGTTTCTTAGATGGAGTTTATTATCAACTGTTATTGAAGTGGACCGTCATGCAAAGCAATGAAAGCTGCGTTGGTGTCATAGATGGCTGTAAGTTGCATCATTTTAATAAGGGGAGTAAACAACGTAAATGAATGAGGAGATGCGATAATTTTGATCCTTATTTATGGAAGAAATATAAATATATTTAGATCTTTCTTTTTGCCATTCCTTTCAACTATTTCTTCCAGTAAGGCACTGAGAAGTTTTTGTTTCAGCCTTAGTTTTTTCTTAAATTGAGGTATTTTGTACAAGCTTGTTTTTGTACGGATTTGATTGAATCTCTACTGTTGAGTACCATGCCTGCTTGTCAATAATTTAATGTTATAACTGATAAAACTATTCAAGTTTTTTACCGTAAGTATATTCGATTTTGATTAATTGACTTTTTATATATGTGTATATGTGTATAAACGAAAAAAATACAATACGCAAGTAAGAATATAAGTCGAAACACAGAAGAAAGCATTAACAAAAACAACTCGTTTATTTTGCGGCTGTTTTCGTCTGTTCATGCAGACTCTTCAGGCTCAAATGATAAATTTACAGTGATGTTATATTCTTAAATAAAATCTTGAGTTTGACGTGCGGCAATAGTTATATTCATCAGTATATGTTATATTCTTATGTGCATGGTCATGTTCATTAATTAATGTGACGTCAGATTTTAAGTAATTTCCAAGCTCAGTTTGCGTCTGACTTCAACTATTTTACTAATGGGTACAGGAATGCTAGATTTGAATGTTGTTTTAATGCCTATTCCTTTAATTTTAGATGAAGATTTATTATTTTTTAAGTTACAATGTGTAAATGTGTATAAGCTCAAGAAAAACACATTCGTTAAACGTTTCGGCGTATGCCTTCATCAGTAATAACTCAACATATGATATAGCTATGATACTATATCAAATCAAAATAACAACAGCAACAATCTTCTTCAGACTACAACGTCACCTATCAGTTCAGAGTTGCAGAGATTTTATGAGCAGCTTTTTCCATGTGAAACTTGAGGCTTAAATTTTCTTTGGAAGGACTCTTAAATGTAGGGCTTTACCATATCCTGCAAATAGCATAGGGTATCTGCAATTGAAGACTTTAAATTCGTATGTAGACCACAAAATCACCAATACCTCATTTCATTAGCTGAAAACGATTTTTTCAAAAATGTTGTGCATTCCAGTTTCAATGTCCAAAATCTATATATAATTTTAGATAAACCCTTCTCTGTAAAGCTCCCCCCCCCAACATATTTGAAATGCGAGAGGTTACCAAAGATTTTTCATTTATAAGCGGAGGAAGTTTGTATGTTACTTTTGCTATGGTTTGGAATACAGTCTGTATCGATTTTGTGTATTTGATTGTTAAAATTGTATGTTCACGCCGCCAAATATGGGGTAAAAGAACTACAAAGCTATCATTGATATCCCTATCATTTGACTTTGTGAATAAGCTCCCTGTTTCTAATAAGCCCTAAATTAAATATGCCCCCGGGGACTTAGTGCTTTGACGGTACATACTAAAAAGTGATCATGTTTCAAATTTTTATTGCAGCTAAACTCCTGCTAACACCATTTACAAAAGCTGTTGTACCACCGCCAATGTCTTTCACACAAGTATCGTTTGAGTCACCTGTTAATCAAGTTTGCTTTGGCAAGTCACCGGATTGTGCTATCGTCGTGTTGTCGGATGGTAGCATGCGTACATTGAATATCACTATAACAGATATGGAAGAGAAAATAGACGCAGAGAAAACAGAAATTATCAGGTAGCGATGTTGATGTTTATTTTTTCTTGCCTGAATCAGTTTTTGCGTCAATATCTTCAATTTAACTGAAACTGACAAGTTCTTGACAATTTTTGAATAAAGGTCGGAAGGACAGTGTCCCCAGATAGCCTTTGCATATTGTAACAGTATGTTTGAAGGATGAACAGAAATGTGTTGTTTTCCTTTCCATTAGCCCGCTGACCATAAAAACAATCCGTGTCCGTATCCAAAAGCCAACTGCTTGAGGAAAACTGATATTTGTTTATGCGAAAAATGTGTACTACATTCGTGCAGCTGCTTCGGGGGAGCTATATTTTCAATTTTCCCACTTTTATCATGCGCATACTAACCGGTTTTGCGTTGTACAGGAAAATATAAGCCCCATATATTTTCCTATACAACTACAAAACCGGTTGGTATGAGTTTTATTGCCTGATAGCTTCTAATTTTTACTTAGTTGCTGTGGTGACAAAAACGCGTTCTTGTATCGTATTATACAAGGCTACGGGAAAACCGTGGGAAATGTGGGATTAACCAATGGGATTGGCGGGATTCTTGTATTGCCTCGTTTTTGAAACGTCCGTCAGGTAGTAAAAAGTTGTATAGGATAAGCTTGGCGTTGTAGACCTCATTTGAGTCAATCTGACTAGAGGTTGCTGATTTGTGGCTCAAGGAAGTCAAAATATGTGGTTGCTTCAAATACAGGAGTTCCTTTGTCCTATACAATACAATTAACAATTGAAGTTACTGCTCATCCACTGCAGCTGCACAAACGGGTGGAAATTTGTTGAGCCTCCCGTAATCTGTCATCTCAAACAAGTCGCAAATAGCAATGCTAGAATTATCATATTCTAAATTTCAAAGGTATACTAAGATCGAAAGACAAATTTCGTTTATGTTGAAGGTTTTACAGCTGAAGAGTTGTTTCATTTGTTATGGTGAAAGTAAAGGAAAGCAAGTGTCTTTAAGAGAAAGAAGTAATGCCTACTTTTCTACGCTCCATAATTTTTCACACTCTACTTTCACTAATATTTATCTTGAGTGGGCTACCACAATTGGAGAATTAAAATGTGCCCCTGCCTGGGATCGAACCCGGGGTCTTCGTGTCAAATGTTTCTCCAACACTCCACTGCGCCACTCAAGCACTACTTTCACTAAGTTATTCACTTGCCTTTTATTGCCCTGTCAAATTCTTGATATCATTGTTTCTTCTTCTTCTTTAGGAGCTCAGCATCGCACGAAGCTCTGGCAAAAGGTTCGTTAGGATTTTTGCATTTATCTCCATGGCAAGGAGGTACATACCTTGCAGTCTGCTTAAACAATGAACACAAAGAAGCAATTTGCCACTTTACACCCATTGCAGATACGCCTGGAAAGCTTCACGCAAGGTATATATCACACCGATAGATCATTGTTAGAAATTCTTGATATGTCTTTTTTTAAAGGGGCTCCGTCGTCAAACAGTAAACAAATCCGTAAACTCGCACGTGTCACCAATTATCCATTGTTCATCCAGTGTCTTCTGAAGTTTGTTTGGTGGCTTCACTCAAGCCACTAAAAAGTGACCGTTAAAAATTCACTTATATCCGAGCAATCGTAGAAGATATGAAGGTTTTGTTTGTTCCTTAGTGAAATACAATGATTAATGTCCAAACAGTAACTTTCATTTTGAAAAAAAGATGAAAATCCTGTGTGATATCACCTTTCAAAAAACTGCAAAAATCATCGTTTTGTTTACATTTTGACGACGGAGCCCCTTTAAACGACTTATCGGCAGACATCACTCTCGTATCTTTGAACCCGAGGTTAAGCAAGCGCCCTCTTTATATGCCTTTAAACATAGACTTTGAAATATGAACATGGGTGGTGGGCTGCCTGCGGTTGGATTGGGGTGGGTCGGATTCTATGCCTGACCTGGGATGCCGCGAGGAATTGTGGATTTCAGGGTCGGCTGGATGGGTCTGATTTGTTCTGGTTTGGTCTGATATGTCCTGTCACTTTTGGTATACCATAACGTATCTATTTCTATTACATTTTAGTTTTGTAATTAGTTTATATGTTTTGTTTAATGATATTTTACATCTATTGTATTTTAGTTTTGTAATTAGGTTATGCATTTTTGTTTTAAGATATTAAATTGAAGATTGTAAGTTTTTGTCACGGCCCCCGGCCCCCTGAAAAGCAGCCTTGGCTGACGGGGTTACCGTGTGTAAACAATATAAAATGAAAATAAAATTAGTTTTTCTATATTTTTATCAAGGTAAATTATTTTTTTTTATACCTTCTGCTAAAAATTTACAATACATATTTACTTAACTACTATACGTGTAAGCTACTCGACTCTACTACAAGGACAAGACCACACGGGGAGCAATAACTATTTCACCCACGTGGCCATTATTTTTTGAAGGTGAATTATTTGGTGACTGAAACCACCAACTGCTTCTCAGCTTGTCAAATTTCTGTTTTCCGTAGTCATATCGGGTGTCCCAAAAAAATGTATACGGATTTGCTTGACTCTAGCGATGTGAATTTAGCTTCACTCAATGTCTAATCACTCTAAAAGTGTTCCTCGATAGTTAACTCGAACATAGGTACCTCGTTTGTTTATTCTTGAAAGCTCAAATTTGCCTCTTCCTGCAAACCAAAGCTTTAGCCTTTTGGCCTAAGCAGATTCTTAAGGCACAGCGTATAAATCAACGATAGCCTTGATAAAATTTGAACAATATTAGATCTTGTGTTATTCTGTTTTCCAGAGGTCACCTAACAGTCATCCATTGGGCAGTTTCTTAGTTTTTCATTAATGTCAGTTCTAAATTCAATGTGCTTCAGGAACTTGCATAGGCCAAAGGCCAAAGCTCTGATTTGCAGGTGGACGCAAATTTGAGCTTTCAAGGTTGATATTTTTGCTCTCAAAGCACCAATGCCAAAACACGAGGTATCGATGTTCAAGTTATCTATCGAGGAACATTTTGAGAGTGATTAGCAAATGATTAAAGCTAAATTCACATCGCTGGAGTCAAGCAAATCTGTATACTTTTTTTGGGACACCCGGTAGATGTTTCTTTTTTTACAACCATAGATCTGTTGTACCGCTGAATGGCAAAGTAATCACAATGGCTGTTGACACCGAGGCTTCATGCGTTGCTATGGAAATGCAAGATGGCGTCGTTTTTACTTGTGAGAAAGGTAAGAGAAAAGAATTGAAGCTGAATTAGATAGAGTTGTTTAACCTCATTTTGACTATGAACGTTTGTTTCAAACTTCTCTGTATCCTGTTTATTCTGTTTATCCTACTGCCACATTGATACTACCAGTCTCAGTGGGGCAGATACCCCATTCTTACCCAGGGTTCTTTTCTTTGCAATTATTTGTATCGAGCTTTTTCCTGCAGTGAGATGAAGATTAATTACTTTTCTTCGAATCTTTTAGATGGTGAAACAATCAACGTGAAGCCGTGGGTTACTCCATTTGGTAGCACCCTTCGATTTCCATACCCTTGTGAGGCAATTGCTGTCTGTAAAGTTAATCATGAGGTGCGTTTTTAGATGCCTGCTTCATATTGATCTTAGTTACATATTAACCCTTGTATGTTTGGTCTCTCTAGCTGATTCAAGTATTTATTCGAATAAAGCGAATGTGAAAAAGACAGGCCATTATTTCGATGACGTTTGTCGGACCCAATAAGAATGCTTGCGATGATGTAAGTGTAAAATAAAACGGCAAAAACAACCTGATATGATAAATAATGAATGCATAAAAAAGAAAAATTAATCGTTTCATATAGTCATAATCGATCATTCGATACTGTTTTTGTCGCTTTGTGGTGTTACTGATCTTTAGTTTATTGGAATAAACACATACTTTTGTTCAATATTCAGTTATGCAATGCGAACTGCGAAAGCTCTGTTTCGTAAAAAATCCTCGTATTTCAAGACTGTATAACCAAACGTTTAGCCTTTATGAAGTTTTGAAAAAATTATTCGATAAAAGGTAAATTTATTTCAGCAAGATTTTCTCGAAATTCCTGCTTGATGGAAACAGAATGTTTGCTTTAGATAGTCCAATGTTATCATGTTCGCTTGATCAACCCAAATTCAAAATTACTTTTACAGGATATTGTCATCGGAATGACGAGTCAGTTTCGTCTCTTTGTCAATGAAAAACAGGTACGTGTCTTTAATTTCCGATCAGGCCTTGCTCATAACTTTACTGGTCACACTAATCACACTGATGAACACACTGTGTTTGCAGAGCCGAAAATATACCATTTCGATGGCACAGCTTAGAGCAAATAGCAATTAACCAGCAACATGGAAATTGATTCAAATGCTTGTTCGAAACCCAGCGATCAATCATAACCTCCTTACACGTACTTTCCTTGATGAATAATTTACAAGATACTGCAACTTGTACCAAAGGCTTGGCTTATCGAAATTTTAGTGTTTTTAACAATGTTCCGTGACAACTTCAAATAAGATCCCCCAAAGCAAGCTGTAAAAGCACATGTCAAATTGTTGTGCAAAACTTTAAAATTGAAAATATGTAATACATTATTGTCCTTGTCTTTCAAATGAATTGCTTCAAGGAAAGTGCAGGTAATTTGCCATAATTCTGGAGAGAGTATTTTTTGAATCATAAATGATAATAATGATAATGATATAGGGCAGGTAATTCTTGGTCTCTTGGGGATTGCGTCAGTGATTGGTCTGATCCACTGGGGTGAACTCGTAGCTAATGTGACATGCACTAAGCTTGTTTACTCCAAAACAGTTCAATCTCTAGCATTATTTTCATCCCTATTTTGGTTTTAATTTCAATGGTAGTCATGCTTGCTAAGGAGGGATTTTATTGTTTTTGTCTCTTTTTAATTTCAATTTTAATCTAGGTTGTTTACCGTAGGATATTTAAATGCCCGGTTGCGCTGTAAAGTTTTGCTGAGGAAGATTTTTAAATCGAAACGTACAAAATTGTTAACAGTGTTGTTTTTATCCTTTTATTTCTGTTAAATTAAGATGGTGTTTTAGTTCATATAATGATAATGATAATAATAGAAATATTTATATGGGTTAAAACCTTTTCAGTGTCAAAGGAAAGTGTTTACATTGTTAAAAGTGAAAAGAAAAGAAATTGCATATTAAGTTAAATACAATATTAATTATCTAACATTAATTCTTGAAGGGTAAAGCAAAGAATTAAAATCGTTTAAAATGGTCTCTGATATAGCCTGGTTGGTCAAGAAGTGTTCCTTTAAGTGATGCTTGAACAGAAGTATTGAGTTATGTTTCGAATGTCAAGTGGGACTTCGTTGTAGCAAGAAGGACCTTGAAGCCTAAATTAATTTTTTGTAGCCTCCGTTCTGACTTTTGCAGCCTCCGTTCTGATTGATTACACTATTCTTGCTGGCGTTGCTCTGGAGCTCTTGAACTGTCACGACTTTGAAACGTAACAAAACTGTACTGAAGCAGTGTTAACATACCGGGTGTCCCAGAATGATGTATTATTGTTTGATTGCTTACATGTCCATAACCAGACCATAACCAATGAACCGATTTTCAAAAACTTTGTTTTATTTGATTTCCTAAAGACTAAATTGTATTTTGAGATGTTGGTTGCGGTTTTACTACGGCGTTTTCATGTCGGAAAGAAGATCGATAAACCTTCTCAAATTCAAGCCTTAGATGTCATGAGAAAGAAACGACCTACTTTTCAGTCAACATTTTAGATGTGATACCAAAGGCTGAACTCGTATTTGTATTCTCTGAACTCAGTATTAACTGAATTTGTATTCTCTGAACGACATATATTCTCTGAGCGACATATAAGTTCAGCCTTTTGCATCACATCTAAAATATTGACTGGGAAAGAAGGCCGTTTCTTTTTCATGCCATCTAAGGCTTGAATTTGAGCAGGTTTATCCATCCTCTTTTCGACATGAAGAAATCGGCCTAAACTACAATCAACTTCCTCAAATACGATTTAGCCTTTCGGCTATCGGATAACATAAAGTTTTTGAAAATCGGTTCATTGGTTATGGACATATCAGCAATCAAACGATAATACATCATTTTGGGACACCCGGTAGTCTAAGTTGCACCTTGTTGTTAGTAATTAGCATTTTCTGTATTTCTATATTCAAACAGGTTGCTGATAATTGTACATCGTTTGCTGTCCACGAAGAATTCCTTGTGTATACAACTCATACTCATCGCTTGAGATGTCTTCGGCTCGACAGTCTTTTAAAGTGTAAGTAGCTACATTTCATTTAAAGTTCTTTGTGTAAAGTTCCTAAAGCCTTAAGGAAGGTACCCCCCCCAATCAGTCTGAAAATTCATCTTGCAAAAGTTTTATATTGGTCGCAAGATCGATTCCACCTAAAGGTAGAATGGGATTCTTCTTTTGAGCAGTGTCACTTTGTCGCAAGGCAATACAATAACTGAAAATTTTCGCTACTCGTTGAAATATCTGCCTTCGAAACAGCAAACTTTCTCAAGGAATAATTTTTGTTTTCTTTTTACTTCTGTCATTGAAGTATCAAATAAAAACACTTAAAGCTGGGAGAAAATAAGAACAAAGGAACGCAAGCAAAGGAAATTGAACAGCCAGGAAATGCAGTTGGAAAGCCGGACAGATACAACTATACAGGGTGTATCAAAAACAAGGCTACTTGCCAAAAAATTTAAATTTCTCTGCAACGAAAAGTCTGACATAAATGAGATAGTTATTTTGTGAAAGCATCTCTCCTGTGCTTTCATTTGATGTATAGTATAGTAAGAACCCGCAAAATAGAAACCAGTTTTTTTCAAAACAGCCTGTTGGGTTTCTTATTAAAGGGCATTAATCTGCAAACAGGCTGAAATGTTTCTATCACATGGTTAAGAAACCTTTAAAGAAACCCCAGAGCAAACGCTATCAAACAGTATGTTCTTGTTACGTAGCATTCTCTCCAAATTTGGTCAATCATAGCATGCATGCCAAGTATACTGTAGATGGAGATGCTTTTGCATTAAATCTCTAAAAAATATTTAGCACCTGATTTTAACAAAGATTACTAAATATGAAAATTTTTTGCGATCCTCCTATAGGAAACCTTCCAAGAATCAGGCTGAGAAGTTTCTTATATGAGGGCACCATTTCTCAAAAAAAAGCGTGAGGTTTCTTATAGAGTGGTTTCTATTTTGCGGGTTCTTACTGTATTTGCAAAATTTGTCCAGAGAATTCACACGCAAGAAGAAAGTAATTGTTTCAAAATGAGGTTGCACTTCTTTGCAACATTGCTCTAGTTGTATCGTTTGATGTAAGTTGGAACTTTTTGTTCATTTTGCATTGCTTAAGAAATAGGAGAGTTAAAGCAAGCAGCAAGTTAAATAGTTATGAATAAAGGAGTTCTCCATCAGCAATCTCTCAGATAAGCTGAAATATTTTGCTTTGACGATCTCTTCTGAAGAATTGGGGTGCAGCCAAAGTTATTGCACATAATTTTCGTCATCGAATAGTTTTTGTCAAAAACGGTATTGATTTTGTCATGAAATGATTAACTCATTTATAAGTGTTACAGTGCAATATTCTTGTGCTGGTTACAGAATCAGAAAAAAAGATTTGTAAGGTTAGTTTCTTTCTTCCAACAAACATAAAAATTAAAGCCATAGAAAAGGGGCTACCTCATTTTGACATATGCTTGTATTTTACTCCCTTGCACAGATTCCCAAGATTACCAGAAGTCCCAAGAATCTATTTTGCAAAACTCATACATCAAATGAAAGCACAGGAATAAGCCTTTTTTATACACCCTGAAGAAGGAACTGCTTAGCTTCAATCTTCGTGTGAAAACCCTTACCACCATTAGAAAAATATCATTTCGTGCATTTCGCTTTTCAAGATGCTGGAACGTGTTGCGTACTATACTATTGCGTACTGATGCGTACTATTTCGTATTGACAATGAAATGATTGATTTTCTGTTTACTCTACTTAGTTGTGAATTCAGCCGGAAAAGAAGATCTCCAAGGTGAAGATTTCACACGAAGCTTAGAAAGAGGATCAAGAATTGTTTCTGCAGTTTGTAAAGATACAAAAGTTGTATTACAAGTGAGTCAATAGTAATTTTTTAAAGATCAGGCACACATTTTTAAAAAGTGAATTTGAGAACTAAGATCGTGGTTTTTGGGGAAATTTATTTAACCCTGCTTTCGGCTCTAGTGAGTGCTACGTGACATGGTAATCTGCGACCAAGGTTTCTCACCTTCACCGTCGAACAGTAAACAGACATAGCATAGGGCTCAAATCTTTCAATTCTTTAAAAAGGTCTTTGTAAAATTCTATTGCAGTTTTCTTTCAATTGAAGAGCTTGAAAGGAACTCATGGTGCTTTGCTGTAAATCTGCCGTGGAAATTTTTTGATATACTGATTTTTTTCAAAATGGCGGCAATTTAGTTATTTTTGAAAAAATTCATGGAAAATTTTGAAAAAATTTAAATCATCGTAAATCCTAAACTAATAGAGGAAACATTATATAACCCTCAAGAAAACCATAGTTTATGAAGGTCTACAATATGGTCGTAAGCAGAAATCTGTAGCCTTTCTAATTTAGGATCTAGAAATTTGATGACGTCACAGCCTCAAATTTAATAAATGCCACAATATTGAAACTAATCAAGATATCAATAAATTGCCACGGCA
>REGL01000015.1:641623-656745 GCA_004194395.1 Aurelia aurita complex sp. Pacific | reverse complement strand
TTCAAAGACCCAAAATATTCATAGATGATAAAATGTTTGCTTTTGATGCAACAAGGTAGAACAATTACACGTTGAAAAACCTTATTTTGAGCTATAGTTTTTGAGCAAAATAGTCAATCTTGCCTAAGAGTCAAGATTTTTTCAAATTTTTTATCATCATTGAGGTCTGCCATAATTTTGCGCATTTCTTTCTGTCATTTATTACCAAACTAGATGCTTTACATGCACAAAGAAATTGATCTGGCAATCATCAGTGCTTTTTCGCAGTATTATTCAAAACCAGGTAACCCTAAAAAGAGCTAAGTTAGCTAATCTTAAGTCAATTAAATGATTAGCTATATGTATTGGAAAATAATTTGGTCCTTGATATACTTGACAAAAAAAGAACATTGAAGATCGGCTGTGAAATCAAATTTTGGTGATTTTTCAAACGGGAGTACTTTTTTTAGGGACACCCGGTAGGTAGTATGTTTTGGACTTATACCAGGTGACCCAAAATAGATGAACCGAGAAAATTCATTACACAATACGGAATAATCGACTGAAGTGACTGATTTGGACCTTCTTATATAGCAAAAAGGCTAGGCCACATTTCTACTATTTATTGTTATTTTCGTTTAAATCGCTAGGAGAGAAAAAATAAGTATTTATTGAAACTAAGCAGAACTAAAACCGGTTGAAAGTCGTCCAAAAAGACGGAATCAATTTCGATCAGCTGCAGAAGAGCAGGCAATTAGCATATCATCCTGGAAGTATGCAACTCAAATTGGACGCATCCAAAATATCCCCTTATGGTATTAGAATATTCCTTGCCTCAGAAATGAAAAATTACTTTCATTGTTGAGCATTGTATCCATGCACCTGGGAATTTCGCTCCTACAAGCTGATGCTGATACAAACAACAGTCATTTTTGTCTCAAATTGATCTTCGGTTTTATGTCTGTCTAGTTTCACGAAATCCTTATTTTCGCCTTTTTGGGGTGTCAATGAAATGGCAAAAAATAGTTGCAATGTACCACCATCCACTTAGCTACCAAACAAAGTTTGAAGTACTCGTTTCGGCAAATTATTCTTTTATGTGAAAGATTTTATCGGTTCATTTTTTGGGTCATGCGACATTTCGTTTTGAATTATCGTTACATTTTGTGCGTATTTATTCAATGTACGGTCCACCAATCATATCCAATGGATCTAAGTCAGAAGTTTCTATAGCCTGTGGTCTTCTTGTAATGTTCCTTGAATTGGAAGTGTTATCTTTAGGAAGTGTTAATTATCATACCGGATGGCTCAAAAGATACCAATTTTGAGAATTTGCGTTATGAAGAAATACCGGATGTCCCAGAAAAAGTTTCCCAATTTGAGCTCTTATTTCAGTAAAAGTGCATGTTATTGGATCAGAATTCAAACAGGAATCTTTTGTACAATGTCCAATTTAGATCTGAGTATTTGCTTCATCTCGGTATCTGCGCGTATTGATTTTCTACCAATATTTCCCTGCAACACAGAATACCTACACAAGTCACGAAAGAGCCAAAAACAGTTAATCAATAAAATCGTTAAACCTGCAGCTCAAAGTGCACAGAAATCAAGCTTTTCTAACGAATTCTAACAGCACGGAGCTTGAACTCCATAAAAGGACCCAAGAAAGATTATATTTGCCTGTTTTGTCCATAAAAAGCTCCATTTTATAAGAGAAAATACACTTCCTAAGACAAGGTCCTGTGGTCCGCACTTTTGCATATTGCCAAGTATGAATGCCAATCTATGAAATCGACAAGCCTTTCTTTGCTCTTCACACCACGATGTAAAACGTGGAAGGAATGGAACATATGTTTATCGCCAGATTTTTTTCTTCTATACATTCAATTTATAGACTAACAATACGTGTTACTTATGACACTACTTACAAAATACTATACCCTACTACTAGAACAATAGCATTTGGAGCGAGAAACTACGTCTTCTTCCTCATGGCAACATAAAACAGGAAATACAAACATAACACTACACGTGATTTCTAGAGAGAGAAAAATAATTCATAAAACTAAACGCAACTGCTACAAAAAGAGACAGAAAAATTTACTTCAAAGGAGACATATAGAATTTTACAATACAATTTAAATTTTACTATACTTTCTGGTTACAAATAGGTAGGTTGGGCACAAGATTTAGGGATATTTAATGAAAAGGACCATGAGAAGCGTTCCGTTCTTGAAATAAACAAGATAGTAGATTTTAGGATCAAATTATTTACTTCAAATGGCAACTTTTTGTTGCCGTACAAAAGAATCTGCCAGATTTTTCTCCTTTAAAGGGTTTCTCTGGCTGAAGATTTTCAAAAAATCCACATTTAGTCATTTACAGGCCTTTTAATCGACAACAAAAATCGGCAAAAATCCTATTGATCCCAGTTGCTCTTAAACAAGAGCTTTCTGTTTAAATCGCTCAAAACGAGACAATGGTTATTTTTCTGGAACTGTTCAAACAGGAAAACTTTTTTCTGAGAAACCCGGTAGAATAAAATGGAATGTATCAACTTTAATTGGTATCCGAAATGGTGAAATATTTTTGGGATTTTCCTAATATGTTACAGAGCAATTTTATCCACTATTTATGTTATAATACATTTGTAATGATACTCTTTTTAACTGGTTGGTGAGATGAAATTAACGTTTGTGTTGCTTCGCGTGAGGAGATTCTTTGTAATACCGAGTGAATCAGAAAAAAGTATCCACTGTGTGAAAAATCATACGGAATTTCCTGTGTAACCAATTTGTAAAATTTTGATTCCCTCGTCTTACTGAGACTCCATTCACACGATGCCGGCACATTTTGGAAATGGTGAAAAATGTGACGGATAGGCGTCCTGTTCATACGAAAGCAGCACATTTTTGCCGGCAGATTTTGAAAACGGTAGATTTTGAAAACGAAACCCTAACCGGCACATTTTGAACGCGGTATTTTGCCGGTATCGTGTGAGTGATAGCTCAAATTTTGCTACCGTCACATTTTTCACCGTTTTCAAAATGTGCCGGCATCATGTGAACGCGGTCTGAGGCTTCGACTTTGTTTTCAAGATTTTTCTCATAATTTTGATGCATTGTTTCCTTCTGATATTAGGAATTAGTTGAATTTTCTCTTGGTATGCCCAAAAATATCCAAAATAACTTGTTCAAAATCGTGTACATTTATACTTTTTGATGCCTAGCATTCATGGGAAGCATGATAACATGCGACAGTTTCCATATTATTACAAAGCAAAGCATGATTTTACCATTGTGATTGTTGAAACATTTATAAAACTGAACCAATCACATGTAGTTTTAGGAAAAGCCAATGGAAGCTAGTGTTGGGGAAGTCTTCATGCATATGACTAAATTCTCAAAATTAAGTTCAACCCTCAGTTAGGCAAAGGCGTTGTATTTTTTCAATTCGTTCTTATACTTTTTGTTATACGATGTTTCAAAGAATATATACATTTCTCTGACTCTCCCGGTATGATGGAGGGGTGCAGGGCTCTTTTTCGTTCATAGATTATAATTAACCTATATTTCCAGTGCTCAGAAAAACTGCAAAATTATCCAGTCCTCTCGGTGTCAACTTCTCGTTATCCAGAAGTTCCTTTGCGCCCGCACACTATGCAAAAATTGTATTTTGCAGATGGTTAAATATAGAACTAACATGATCTAACTGTTATAGGAAAAGTGATGTGACAAAAACACTTTATTCAACTTCATACAATAACAACACATCATCCTCGGATGCAGATCAGTGAGTATATCTAACTTCGTTCTGACAACCATGTTGTACAGTATATCGATTACTATTGTTCAAAATAGTTTGACAGCCTGGTTTTTGTGCCCATAATTCATGCATGTATTGTTGCTGCGTAGCAAAGCGCAGCCCCTACGCAGGGCATATCTGTATTCCAACGTTGACGATCATGGTAGCCCAAATATCTCTGTCCGTTGCACTCTGCAAGATTTTACCCTCTGTCAAAGATTGCCCCATTCTTCTTTTCGTACTAGCAACATAACTTTGTATTTGCTATCCCCGTTCTCTCTTTCTTTCAAACTGTCCCATACTGACCAAGTATTCTAAAGTCTGTCCCAAATTCTATGTCACCTGAGATTTGCGATAACGCAAAATTCCTTTGCAAACACTTCTGTTGTTCTTATTCGCGGGCATTTGCAGGTGACATCTAATTTGAGACAGACTATAGTTTCTCTTTTCTACATATATGACCAAGAAATGACATTTGTCGCTTTGTAATCGTTGTAATCAAAGTTTTGTGTGTTTCTTCCCTTTCTGATACTATTTTATTACTTATCTATCCATGGCACTCTCAGCATTCGCCTTTAAAGCCACATTTCTACAGATGACAATCTCTCCTGGAGACATTTAAGTTTTCCATGGTTCATGTTTCGCAACCGTATAAGAGAACTGAACATGCATATATTCTGAAAATATAAAGAGATTTGATTTATTCGTATTGTTCTGTGTAAAGCAACACGTTGTAGAAAAATATTGAGCAGTTGCTTCCATTATTCAACACAAATTTTCAACCACATTTTCAGTTACACCTTGGTTTCTTTCTAGGACAACAAATAAAATTGACAAAGTGTGCTTGGCTGTTCGTAACTCAATAGAAAAGATAGGCACTGAACGGTTTGTATCTCTTGACTATCGTAGTTGTTTTCCCAATTCATCGTAATATTGCATTTACTTCCATAGGAAAAAATGGCTTCAAACTAGCAAGAATGAGTGCTAATCAAGATCAGTTACATATATCAAGATGGAAATACAATGCCATATCATTAGAATTGATCTGCACCATGTAATATTACATAAAGAAAGTTTTTTTTGGGGTAGATTTAGCGCATGATCGTATGTCAGTTACTTTCCAAAAGAGAATTCTAACATCAACAAACTTGAAAAATCTTGGCTCATTCATTACTAATGGAAAATATATATAGCACATATACACAATGGTTTAATTTTTTCACAGGTTGCGTTCCTGTGACAAAAATCAGATGGTTTTAGAAGCATATTTTAATTTTGATGATATTCCTCATTTTATTTTTAGATTCTTCTTATCTCTTCTCACATCTTATGCGAAACAATCTGAACCTGACTTAGAGACTGTCTTGATGAAGATAAAGAAACTTAAAGGTGATAGCTAATTAGCAATTAATGCCGGGGGGAGGGGGCGGGGGATAAAAATGTATCTATCGACTTTTCATAAACTAGGTTTCTTTTTTGAAATACAGCCTTTCCCTCGATATGTTGTGGAGCTAAATCAATTAAGTGTGCATTGCTGTCAGCAACCGATGGAATTGTTTTATTTTGCACACATTTGCATCAAAATATTTATGGTGTGGATTTCTAGCTGTGCTTAGATTTGCCGCCTTTTTGCTTCGAGTTGAAATGTTTTCCGCAGTGCATAGATGATTTTGATAGTGCCTTTCAGTTAAGGTTGAGAAATTTTGTTTCAATTCATATTGCGCAGTGTACGTCTTAAATAAATGATCTTATAAGGATGACGTTTATTATGTGTGTAAAAATCAACAACGTTATTCATTTCCCCGTGTATCAATTACCTCGTGACCCCCTGTATCTCCGAAAAGCCCTCTCAAATGCCTGATCACCACATAGAATCGAAATCTACGCCAAAAACTACCCTAGACAAACTTGGTCTCATAAATTCTCCCCTCGGGTGGTGCTGTTCCCGCTCCAGCAACCGGACTATATAGGTAACAAATAAAGTTATTTTTTGAGAACTTCTTAGTTGCAGTGGGCTGCTTCCTTCGACAAAACAGATTTCTTGATAGGTGCAAGTCAAGTGTTTTGCCCGTTTTCTCTTTCAGATAAACAACTGGAAGCTTCCGTGACATACGAGAAAGCACTAAAGCATATCCTTTACCTGACTGATGTAAATGACCTATACAATGTTGCCCTTGGACTGTATGACTTTGATATCGTGTTAATGATTGCTGAGAAGTCAAATAAGGTATAAGCACCTATATTCATTCCAGTTTCCCTTACACATATGGTTTTTTCATTTTGAATTTTATCATCGTGCTTTAGATTGTAAATAGCGGCCAACTCTAAAAAGTTTACACGCCTGTTTGAAGGAATCTATGTCATTTCAAATATCTTTGCAAGAATTTTGCTTTTTTTAGATAAAAAGTTGTTGCATTGTCTTAAATTGTTTGTTATGGAAAATTAATTTGAAGGCAGAAACACCGCAACACGACGAGTAGACAACAGCAAATGCGTGTGAATTAGATATTGGTACCAATATTTCGTCCTACCATGCAGGACTTCTTCAGGGCTGTCATCCTGCCATAACAACCCTCTGCATGGCAGGACGAAATATTGGTAACAAATATTTAATTGACACGCATTTGTTGTTGTTTTTTCGTCGCGTTACTGTGTTTCTGCCTTCAACTTTATTCATTCGTTTTTCACCGCAAGCATCAAGGGATCCGACCATCGACGCTGGTATCATGGCCTTTCCTTTTTGAAAAATAGTCTGACAACATAGTTGAAAATTGCGTATCGCAAGTCTTGAAGGTTATTGATCGCTGCAAGCAAAGATATAAAATGCAAATCGAAAGCGAGGCCATGTTTGCAATCCTGTTAAGTTACCGCTTCGAGCGTGGCCTAAAAAGCTACGCACACGAGATCAGGGCATCACCTGCGCAGCTGTAGCTTGCACGCGCAGAAGCCATTTTGTGCAAGGACGGGAAGGGGAGAGCGTTTCCGGTCAGCCTCGTTTTTCATTTTGTGTCTTTGTTATCGCTGCAATGAACTGTGAGCTATGACTTCTTTCAAATATGGGCACATTTTTTTATCAATCCTCTACTTGGAGGACAAAAAGTATCTTTATTAACATCAATATTGAAAACCTAACGGAGACCGAATTTGTGTTCATTAGAACTTCCCTGGAATTTTTTTATCACCAGTTTATTCCAGTGGATATTTATTTCTTTTTGACAAACGCTCTACTTAAGTGCAAGTAAACCATTAGAATAGCTGCTCTGCTCCATGTTACACAATGATTTGCTATGACTAAAAGATAAAATTTTCTCCGTAATTGTGCCCTTTAGGGTTGCCTTACAACTAAGTAAATGTTGCCCTTCTCCTCACAGGATCCAAAAGAGTATTTGCCATTTCTAAATGAACTGAAGAGCTACGATTCAAGTTATTGCAAATACAAGATTGACTGCCATCTCAAAAGATATAGCAAAGCATTATCCCATATTTACAGTTGTGGTAAGTAGAGTTTTCCTGTGTACTGTTTTCAAATTGGTGTGCAAACATTGCGAGTTTACTGTGCACAAATGAGCCTTGATTACAGCGTTTGCGTCTTTCTTCTCTACTGGGTGAGTTTAACGAGTTTTGGCGTTCGAAAATATATCAAATTTTCCCCTGTTTAGTTATATCAGGACCAAATTATTTAAAAAAAAAATAACAATCGAACTTCTTTTAAGCCAAAATTTATATAAGGAAGCCTTGCCCAGAAGATTTAATTTTGACATTTCTAATTAAATCTCGACACGTGCGAGATTGCTGTCTGCCTTAATGACCCTGAGTGGGCCCAGAATGGTGATTTCATGATGGATTATGGATGATCGTGAATTCCATAATGTTTTGTGGAAGTTAAATCAAATCAATTTTCTACCTACCTGACTTGAAGAATGTTTCAAGATTGGGTATAGAGACCACAAAAAGTTAATTTTCAATGAAAATGGTAGAACTAGGACCAAATTAACCCAAGTATACCATCTTTTAGCATTTTGCTTGAACACCCAAATATCAATTATAATTTAAGAACCACAAAACATAAGAAGTTGGCTCATAGCTTGTTTGGAGCGTATTTTTAAGGCGAATTCAGAAATAGAAAAAATGTTTGTTTGATGAATTTGCATGGGGTCTGCGGCCAGCTGACATGAGAAATGAATTCATGAAATGAAATGAATTGGCAAAAAAGTAAATGACATCAATTTCAATTTTATGAACGGAATTGTAATGAACCATTCAGCACCTTGTCACAGACAATCCATATTTTTCAGAAAAGTATACCGGGTGTCCCAAAATGATGTATTATTGTTTGATTGCTTACATGTCCATAACCAATGAACCGATTTTCAAAAACTTTGCTTTATTTGATTGCCTAAAGACTGAATTGTATTTTAAGATGTTGGTTGCGGTTTTACCACGGCGTTTTCATGTCGAAAAGGAGATCGATAAACCTGCTCAAATTCAAGCCTTAGATGGCATGAGAAAGAAACGGCCTATTTTTCCAGTCAAAATTTTAGATGTGATACGAAAGGCTGAACTCGTATTCGTATTCTCTGAACTCAGTTTTAACTGAATTCGTCTTCTCTGAACGACATATATTCTCTGAGTGACATATAAGTTCAGCCTTTTGCATCACATCTAAAATGTTGACTGGGAAAGCAGGCCGTTTCTTTTTCATGCCATCTAAGGCTTGAATTTGAGCAGGTTTATCGATCTTCCTTTCGACATGAAGACATCGGCCTAAACCACAACCAACATCCTCAAATACAATTTACACTTTCGGCAATCGGATAAAATAAACTTTTTGAAAATCGGTTCATTGGTTATGGACATATAAGCAATCAAACGATAATACATCATTTTGGGACACCTGGTATGGTTTACAACAATTTCGTTCATAGTTTTTTAAATATTCAAGTTTAATATTTAAGTTGGCTACAAAAATGTTGGACAGTCCGCAGTTTTGTAAATATTTTCATGATTTTAAGGAAAAATTATCATGATACTGAACAAACGTCCCAATTTCGTGATATTCTGGTTGATATTCTCTAAACTTTGATACATTGCTAGTAGATTTTTATGTGGATTAAAGCATGTTCAGTATGTTTCAGAAATTTTCTGTTTTTTCTAATTTTTGCCATCTAAGATGAATTTGCTTATTTTCAAATTGCTGTGAGTTTTGGTTGACAACAGATAAACGTAAAATTTAAAAGAATTGGAAAGTCACGAATCTCATCTTTCTATACATGCACAGCATTTTATGATTGAAGATACTTTGTTTTGGCCAAATTTCCACCTCTTGGCCCACTGTATGACCCACACAAAGAATTCGTGTATACAAAGGAAAAACTTGCTCCAAATTATGTACAGTTCCGTGGTATGCTTCAGAATTAGGTATCTCCTATAATATTAGAATTTCACCAATTTAAATCAATGTTTAGGACTATCACTATTGCTGGAGTTATTTTGATATTCATGTAATACAGTAAAGCCCTGCCTTTATAAAACTACTTTATAAGAAACTCTTACTCTGAATTTTTGTAAGAACAATAAGAAAACAATAGAATGATTAAGGGAGAACAATAGGCTGAGGTCAGAAAGTGGGTTTCTTAAAGGTGGGACTTTACTACACCTCAAAAAGAAGGTTTAATCAGTTGTACAGTTCTCAAAATTTATGTCATTTTCATATGCTGTTGTTCCGAGAGAGAAAAGGCTATGTCAATCTTGCAATCATAATTCCGTCGAAACAGAACTCCACTTTTTAAGTGATTGTTCAGCCTATAGTGACATTCGTGTGAAATTCCTGTCAAAGATCGTGAACCAATTTCCGAGTTGCAAACTCTTGAAACCAAATAGCTTGTTTCAGTACCTTTTATCAATAAAGAAGTAGTCCAAGATCTCTTGACATTTATTCTGACTATACATAATAAAAGGAACGAAACTGTCACTAACTCGAACCCCACGTCTCACAGTGTCTAACTTAGATTTTATTCTCGTTCGTCTCGCTTTATGTAACCTTAGTTTTGTTTCTTCTTAGTTAGATATGTTGTAAATTTAGTTGTAAGTATTTACCTGTAAAACGTTATTGTTAAATTTACGATTGTACTATTAAACATTCCCTATTTAATGCCGTACGAAGTCGTCGATGATTTTTGAAGTTTTTGAACAAAAAAATGTCAGACTCTTTTGATTCATCCGAGACATGAATTTGACCAAAACTGGTCGATTCATCTACCAAGTTTGATAGAATTACGCATAGTACTGGAAGGAGCAACCAACTTTGCGCATTACTTATCCGGCTAAAAACCGCCTGTTTTCACTTGGTGTTATTTTACAAGTTTAATAGAACCTGATAAAAGCAGTTTTACCATTCAGATTAAAATTCATCTCATTGTAATATTTGATATTTGAGCTACATTTTTGTAGATTTCATTTGGATTTTCATCATTTGATTAAGTCAGCTGCTGGCATTTCTTGAAAGTAGTGATGCATTTTGTCCAAAAGAAAAGGTTTAATGAAAAAATTATAGCCTTCTCTTCTTTGCTATTTATTTTCATCAGTTATTTTATCATTGTTTAATTTTATTTGCTAATTTCATCATAATTCATGTGCCTAGCTGTATGTTATTGCAGTGTATCTGTGTTCGTCTCCTTTTTTGGGTTATATTGTCGTGGTTAAGTTTAAGTTGATTCTTGTTGTGGAGTTGCAAAGATAATGGGCCTTCTCGACTTTGGTATGTTGATTTGAATATAAGTTATCTGCAGTCAGCCGATTTTACGGTATTTAATCGTACGTGTAGTAGTTTGTATTGATTTTTGTAATTTGTATCTGGTTACATGTCTTTATGTAATGGCCATGCGGTAGTCCTTATCTTTTACTCCCCGCGGTTTCGTCCCTGTGGTGTTGTATAGTTGTATAATAATTACAAAATATGCTAGAATTTAACATGTAAAATTTTAATATTTCATATGAATTAGAAAAATTTACTGTTGCAACTGTGCCATTTTGTTTTCCCAGTACAAAAGCTTTCATCGATTGCAGCTTCCCAATTAATTATATATCTCATTTTTTAGGTCAATCTCGTTTGGAAGAATGCCTCGATTTCGTTGTTGAACATGACTTGTACAAAGATGCTCTTCTGCTATGCAAGGAAAAGTTCGAAGATTATAAGGTATATAGGTTTTATAGTTATGCAGGTTGTGCCAGAAAAACTATTCACTTTTGGCGAGCCACGATAAATCGTACACTGGACCGAATTTTTTTTGTTTCTTCTTTCAGAGCTATAAGCACTGAAACGATAAAAACGTCGATCAAATTTTCTAAAGATTTTGCATGAATAGACAAAGAAAAAACTCGTGATTTGATTTGATGATTTGGGGATTTTGAAATCGATTGGTAATAATCTGCTGCACGAGCATTTGTTCTATGTTGGAAGAAATGTAGTAAATTACTTACAAAGATACAAAGAAATGTGTTTCCTTTTGTAATTTCTTTAACCCTATGCTTCAGTGCAAGCTACGTTCCTGTGTCAACGTGTTAAAAGACAAACAGGGAAGCGTCATAAACAAGTATGGAATTTTGTTCAATTTGTGATATGGAGAACGGCTTGGCTCGGCACTTTATTGCAACTGCTACAGACCTTCGCAACAGGCCAGTCTCGTAGAACTATTGTTGCAGCAGATCGATTTCCAAATCCCAAGTCACCACGAAAAGGTTTTCTCTTTGTTCATTCATGTTGAGTCTTTGTGGAAAATTTGACCGAAATTTTTTCATTTTTTCCAGTGCTATAGCTCTAAAAGCAGAAAACAAAAAATATTTGCAAAAATCCTAGAATCTAATCCAGGCTGTTTGCTAAAGTTTTAAGTCTAAAAATAGCCTTAAATAACGGACTCATCATATTAAACCCATAAACGCAACAAAAACACCGAAATCAGTAGATATTTTTGTTGCGTTTATTGATTTAATATGATGAGTCCGTTATTTAAGGCTATTTTTAAAGTTAAAGTCACAAATTTTCGAAGTTGGTCCAGTGTACGATTTATAGTGGTCTATCAAAAGCGGATGTCTTTTTTGGCACACCCGGTATAGGTGTATTGAAGTTTGTCACACTGGGTGTGCCAAAAAAATCCGAAGCACTTGGAAACTCCCTTAGATAAATCACTTTATGGAAAGGAATTCATCGAAGGTGAAGGTGAAGTTGCGTTTTAGCACCAAGCGCTGGGATCACAGGAGTAGCTACTATAGAGAAATTGATAATAATAATAATGATAATAATAATAATAATAATGATAATAATAATAATAAATGATAGTAATCTTGAAAGACCGTTTTTCAAGCAAATTTTGGGAAACTGTTATTCTTCCCTAAGAATGCTAATTTTGTGATTTTTCCTTGATATTGTCAACTGATATGATAGAGTGTGTTCCATGCTGATATGTACGGTCATATTTATATTTGTTTTATGATATTTTATGATCTTTTATTATTTTATTATATTCTTGTTCGACAACAGTCTGTGAATCTTTGAAATTTATCTTCAGTTCAGTTCAGTTCATATATTTTAAATTCACAACATACAATTTATAAATTACTCTACTAACAGATAACTAAACTACAAGGAAATAAGATATTACAGAAATTAATACATTGATACGGAAAATTAATACAATATACAAATACAGAGAAATGAGATAAATTGCATGGAGTGAATTACTTAAAGGAGGAGCTCTCTCAATAGGTAAACTAATCGATAATTTCATGGAGTGAATTACTTAAAGGAGGAGCCCTCTCAATAAGTAAACCAAACCAAGAGAGGCCCCCCCCCCCTATCCTACAATAATTTCAAATGAATTTGGTTGGATTTAAACGATTCAAGAAATATACGCATTTGGTTTTCACGCAAAAATGGTTCAGAATCATTGATTGGCCTTGTTCTTTTATCTCAATACATTAGCTGTCAAAACAGCCAATTGATTACTTTGAAAGTATCATCATTGTGAAAAGCTACTGCTGGAAAAGTAGGTGGGGTCAGAAATATGTACGAATTTGAAAAATCTCTTGATCACTGGATGGATTCGAATGAATGAAAATCTGTTTGATAGCTGAAGGGCCGTAATATTTCTTGCGATTATTCTGTTATTTTTCTGAGCACTGGACATACAGCTAAGTTTGAATTTACGATAAAATCTATTATTATTTCACAAGAAACAATAAAGAGTCCCATCATAATTTATCATCATTTATTTATTTCCACTAAGCGACAGAAGTACGTGTAGCTACAATTACGGCTAAAGTCTGCGTTGAGCCTCCAGGACTCTACCTATTGAGGAACAAAATAAGAGAGAATCTCTCTGGAAAGTTGAGAAAAAATCTTTAATAATATCCAAGAATATCAACAAATTCTCTCCTGCTTGTCGAGTATCAATGAGAGGGCTTGATTCATCGAATGTTCTCAGAAGTTGATAGTTTCAAATGTGCATATACACAGCGGTACATATTTCTGTTAACACTTCTTATCCCGATGTGCAAATACATAGATCAATGCCGAAATGTGGCCAATACGACCTTGTACATTATTTTCTTCAATTTTGCTTCTTTTACAGCGTGTGAGCATGCTCTATGGAAAATATCTTGTGAAAAAGAAGATATTTAATCAGGCAGGAATAGGTAAGCATTTCTTCCATTCTAAAAATGTTTGTCCTCTCGACCTTTCAACAAATTTTTGACGTACAGTTACAGCTGAAACTGATCAAGCAATATTTCAAAAGATAGCTTAGCCCTCCAACTACTGGCTGAGTCAATAAATAATTCCTGTTTGAAAGGTTACTGCTACATACAGGGTGTCCCAACAAAATTGTGCCCCGTTTGCCTGAAGATTGTGACAAAATGGCAAAAGATTCTCGCCAAACTTTCATATGATGTTGTTCTTCAGATGTTGCAATAACGTTTGCTACCATCCCCGTAAAAATCAGTTGAAAAAGGATGGGTCTATGACTTTCAGAAGACCAAATGTGCCTAATGACTGAGACCAGCGTCGGCCATTTGTCTTACTATTTTGCATTGATAAATAGCTTCATGTGTGCTGAGTACTATTTTCTGTGAGGTAAGAAATAGAAAGAAATAGTTGAACTCTCTGATGATTATCGGAATTTCACGAGGGCTATAACATTATTCGAGGCTGCTGTTTCATTTCATCCATGAAGCTATTAGTTGCAGCAAAATAGTAAGACAAAATGACCGACGGCTGGTTTCAGTCATCAGGCAAATGTGGTCTCCTGAAGGTCATAGCTCCATCATTTTCATTGTATCTTTACGGGAATGGTAGCAAACTTTAATTAAATATCTGAAGTACTATGCAAAAGTTTGACGAGAATCTTTTGCCATTTTGTCGCAATCTTCAGCCAAACGGGGGACAAATTTTTGGGACACCCTGTAGATATTGAGACAATAATATTAGCAATATGATATTCAATAGTAGACATTTTCAAATATATTTTGAAATTTACCTGACTGAAATTTGCTACTCCTTTCTTAAATTATAAGGCATTTTCTCTACAAAGCCCTTTCAAGAAACGTTCAAAAAATGCCTAAAATCACGAACAAATTTTCTTGATATTGCTGCCTTGCATCAATGACTTTTACTTGCTTCAACTTGTGTTTTTATTTGGGAGGACAGAGGTATCATCCCTGGGAGAATAACAGTATCATGCGTAGCGATTTCATCCTCCCAAGAGGATAACGCATGCTAAAATGGGTGGAATTCATTGTTATAAGGCGGAAATATTAGTAAAATTTGGTCGTGTTTTCGGCCCGTTTTGAAGGCTTCTTAAAGGGGATTTCTAGAAAAATTCCTCGTAATGTCAGAATGGAATGGCCAATTTCAGTCTGGTAAATTTTTAAATGGATTTGAATATGTCCACCATCAAATGGTATATTTGTCAATATTATGGCCTTGATATCTGGGCCGCAGTGTTCGTTCATACGGGCATTGTTTTTTTTTACTCACCCAGTACAAGCTGTTACACAATATATGTTCACAGCTTTTGATTTCAAGAAGCTAACCGTGTTCTAGCTCGAGAAGGTTATTTTGGGTCGCCTGCTAGCAAACGCTTTGTGGCTCGCCAGGACCCGCAAAAGCAATTGTTGACATTCGGTATCTTGAATGCCTTCTTTCTTGAACATTCGCTATCGCCAACATTCGCTATCTTCCAGCGAATTTCCATTTCCCTTCATTTTCCTATCAGGATGTATACAAAGCACCTTTCCGCTATCTCGACCATTCGCGATCTCGAAAACTTTTCGGCTTCCCTTGAAAT
>REGL01000015.1:613400-625802 GCA_004194395.1 Aurelia aurita complex sp. Pacific | reverse complement strand
TAAGCTGTAGAGCTTAAAATGTTTTAATGAAGATTTGATTATGTAGAGGGTTAGAATGAGCATGTTCTGTGCAAAATATCAGATTGTTGCACTTTTCTGCAAGGTGTGACAGCCAGTGTTACAATTGCCCCGTATTGCAATTTTCCTCGGTCCCCGTACTGTAAATTGCTGATAATAACAGAATTGAAAATTTTCTTCCAGTTTTTTCACGAGTTGGATGTCACGAAGAAGCGAAAGATGCATTCGTTGCATGCCATGATTGGAGGTTAGCCATATGTGAAGCAGAGAAGTTGCAGTATTCACATGATCAAATGACTGAATTTGCAAGAAACCTTGCAGGTATTGACATTTTTCAAGACGTACCGGTTGTCTCAAAAAAGTTTAACGATTCGAGCTTCTTTAAGGAGTCTTTCACATTTTCTGTTTTTCAAGAAAATGTCGGAGCAAATTGCTGTAGGAAATTAAATGCTGCGGTTGTAATTTTATTATTATTATTTTTTACTCAAATGGCAGCTCAAATTGGTAATTTTTTGGACACCCGGTCTGTTTGTGCACTATTCGCATCATCGTTTTTTTCTATCTTTTTATATAAATTATTTACCGTAAAAGCTGTATTAAGCCCCCTCTATATTAAGCCTCCTTTCTAATAAGCCCCTTCCTTTCCCAGCCAATATTTTAAGTAAGCCCCCCCTCCCTTTTAAGCCCCTCCCCACTTATATCGAAATCCAGAGGTTACCAAAGATTTTCCATTTATTGAGGTGAGTGATTTTTCATGTTAATGTTTATACGGTTTGGGATAAAACTGTGTCCAATTTATCTATTTTACTCGAAATATTGTATGTTCAATCCACAAAATATTGTATAAAAGAACTGAAAAGCTATCATGTATATCCTTGTCATTTAATTTTGTCAATAAACCCCCTCCCTTTTAGACCCCCCCTCTGGAGTGTTCGAAATAAATAAGCCCCTGGGAGCTTTATAGAGCTTTTACGGCATATACTTTATTCACGAAGTTTTCCATTTAAAAAATCTTACATTAAAATGTTAAACAGGCGTAGCGATGAAAGTTCTCTGATATGACTTGGAATATCATTCCAAGCCTTAATGCCAGAGTAATGAGACCCTTTTTGATATTCAAGGTTTAGCTTGGGAATATGGAGATCTCTATCATTCCTCGTATTATAATTTGATATAGAACATCTCTGTTGGAACATATTCCATAGTCTGTCAGGGCATAGCTTGTTTACAATCTATATACCATAACAGAGTGATCAAAACGAAGAAGATTATCAACGATTGGCCATTTTTGGGTCATCGGTCCATAAATCTTGCACGCTTAATAATTTATAGGGCTCTGTTTTGGAAACAGTGTAGTGCTGAAGTTGTTCGGACGAAGAATTGCTGCCCCATACTACATTTCCGTAGCTGATTGGAGAAGAACATCTTTAACTTTCTTCAGAGATGATAAACTACCTGCGAAATTGATTTATGTTCATCCTTCCACTTTCGTCCTTCATCGATAATGACACCTAGAGACTTGGTTTCTTGAAAATTAAAATTTTAGAATTTATTGAATTAGCATTGAATATGAAATTTTTTTGAAAAACTGCTGCAAGGCATAAAATTAGATGTTTAAAGTGAGATATAGATGAAACAGTTCGAACCACTTTGAGCTGAGAAATTGGAAGCTTTAGAATTTGAGAAACACTTAGTGTCAAATACCGAGTTTTGCCGAACAACATTAGCCTCAGTGTTGTACTGAGCTGAGAAGCAAGGAAGGATTCCGTAAAAGAAATGAATCATGTCTCTGCTAAGGCAAGGTGATTTTTTGGTTCTGCATCTCACATCTTTAGCAAGTCCAAGTATAAGATCTGTTAATAAAGTCTGTTTATCTCAATTTTGTTTTGTTGGCTGAAAGGTTTGAAACTTTGTTTTGCAGAATCGCGAATCGTTTGGCCTAATCGAAGATTGCTTTGTTTTATTTTACGGAAAATCTTCCCACTGTGGTGAAAACTGCTACCTCTTTACATCTTTTCCGCATGCTATTGGCCTAAGTATAAGACTTTGGATAAAGATCGGTCAGTAATACCCTATTCACATTGGCAACGTAAACCAGCTAGACTAAACCTGGTTTTCAAGTGTTGCATTCCAATTGGTCAGTGCAGCAAATCAAATTCTTTCAATTGGTGGAAATTTATCCAGGTTTACATAAAGCTGATTAAGCTATGTCACTGTGAATTTGGACAAGAGATTGCGAATGGATATGGTAATGAAAAATTGAGGAAGGGAAAGACCAAAGGTAACACTAAGTGACAATATTAAAGGAAACAGCAGGCTTACAATAGACCTTTTAGCTATTCTGAAAAGGAGTCTGGATCGAGCGATAATTTATGCATTTTTATTCGAGAGGTTCGATTGAGTGGCGCTAGAGCTTCTACCACTATTGTACGCATTCGAAAATTCCACAAAATGTATCAAAATATCGTTCGATTCAGGTCCTTTTTTAGAATAGCTAAAAGGTATATGGCTAGAGCTGAAAGGTTGGCAAAGGATCGAGACCAAGAGAGACTGCTAGTGCAGAGGGTCACATCTGTTCAAGTATGCACAATCCGTTGTTGATGATGATGATGTGAATGCGGTACAAGTTAAATGGATGATTTGTGTGGTAAGATGAAGCCATACATTGTTGAAAAGAATCTGTTTTACTAAAAATCTGTTTGGCGAACGACTGCATGTAAATTCTTTTTCTTTTTTAGAGAATTTAAAAGAGAAAAAGCAGTGGAAAGATGCCGCTGGTATTCTTGAAATTTATACAAAGGTAAGGAAACTAATCTATTTGGTGTGTCTCAAGAATAGTTACTGTGTTGTCATAAGTGTGCAACAGTGAATTAGTCATCAATGCAAACAAGCCGTAGGTCTTTCAAAGGAAACAGGCGAACATATATTTGACAACTGGCTGTAGAGAAATTATCCATCTTTCGATATTCGGCATTAGAAAACTGGGGCAAAAGCNAAATTCTTTTTCTTTTTTAGAGAATTTAAAAGAGAAAAAGCAGTGTAAAGATGCCGCTGGTATTTTTGAAATTTATACAAAGGTAAGGAAACTAATCTATTTGGTGTGTCTCAAGAATAGTTACTGTGTTGTCATAAGTGTGCAACAGTGAATTAGTCATCAATGCAAACAAGCCGTAGGTCTTTCAAAGGAAACAGGCGAACATATATTTGACAACTGGCTGTAGAGAAATTATCCATCTTTCGATATTCGGCATTAGAAAACTGGGGCAAAAGCGATACCCGGAAAGGAGTGCACATCCTGTCAGCAAAATATCCTAAGTACCCCCCCCCCCCCAGGAGTGTGGCCCATTGCTACAGGCCCTTTACTTTTCATTTTCTCCTCCGCAACTCCCAGATGCAAGGTCTGGTCGAACGGCCTTGATATAGCGATATAGAAGCTTTACATTGATGTCAAAGTCGCCTGCCTGAGATTTTTGAGGAAAGAACACACATCAATAACTTGCTTTCTCGCATGCAATCTTCAAATATAAAGCAAACTTTGCCGCCTTGCAGCAGTTTTTAGTTAATAGGCTCCTCATTTTTGCTTAATTATTTATCCGAAACTGAGCGACTTTCTCTCCATCTCGACTTTTCGTAAAGAACTGGGATCTATTTCTAGAACCTTGAGTCGATTTTAGACACTGAAAGCGCTAATGATTGGGAATTAACTCGCCAAGTGTACAACTTAATACTCATTAACAGTGATAACTTTGTAAAAGACTGGTTATTTTGTTAAGATATTAAAGTATCATCTCTGTTATTTAGAACTGAAGAGGCGTTTGCTCATTCATAAAAACACATTGCTCTGTTCACGGTCTATTTCAATGAACAATATTATCTTGACAGTATGAATCAGTTATAACTAATTTATAAGCTAAACTATAAAGTAGTAGAGTTTAGTCGAAGCGCACGTGAGGCTTTTGGGATTATAACTAAAATCCTTCCGAAGCAGAAGTACTCGTGTCTGTGATAGCTGTGTTTTTCCAAGCTATGAAATCTTTTAAAATTGCAACATAATCAAACGCTTATTTTTTAGAGTAAGCACTTTCTTGTCAAATTGCCTTTGCAAAAAAGTGCTTCTTCTATAAGTGCGTACTCTCTTCTAAGCCTCGCGCAACCTAAGAAATACAAACACTGACTTAAAGCTGCCAGTGAGAAGTTCTGCTGACGGACAAAAATACTTTCAATCGCAGGTGCAAAAAGCTGGAATAGCCTTCCAACTTCGGTTAATGTCTTCGGTTAAGTGCCAAATTTAGCATAGACCGTATCCTTGCTTGTAAACTAATTCTAGGCATTGTAGATTCCGATAGATTAAGTACACTTTCAAATTTATTGTAATTAGGTTACTTTCTTTTCTTCGTATCATATTAGCATTGTTGTATTGTGTTCTTGATGGAGGGCCACTTGAAAATCAGCACTTGCTCAAGGATTATCTTCGTAGAATAGACGAAATCAAATCAAATCAAATCAAGCTTGGTTACATAGAGAAACAATGCGTGAAAAATTCATTAGAAATGCGAAGCACGATCAAAAACGTATGACATTTTTAGCAAAAATAAACTGCAACTACAACATCATTTTTAGTCGTTCAAATTTTCTGTAAAAACGTCCGAAATTCCATGAAAAAACGTCCGAAAATTCGTTTCGAAAATAATCTGTCCGAAATTTTTTGGCTTTTACAATTTTCGAATTTCTATTTCTAGGATCATGAATCTACGATTTTGGCCTACCTGGACGGCAATTTCTGGCAGGATGCATTAAGGCTGGTATGATGATTTTATGAATTATCTTTCTGATGTTGTTTTGAAACGACTTGAACCAAAATCATCCTGACATCTTTGTTTTCTATCAGCCGTGCTTTCTTTGGGAGAATTAGTGTGCCTTCCCTTGTTAGCATATAAATTCATTCCTGGCGGTTTCATCCTCCCAAGAGGATAACACTTGCTATTAGACATGTTCAAGTAATGCTATATGGCAGAAGTATTAGGGAAGTTTGCTCTTGATTCTGGGCCTTTTTGAGGTTTCTTGGACGCGTTTACTCAAGAAATTCCCTTAAGTTTCAAGACTGAGCAGTGAAGTGAATTTAAAAGTCTAATTCAACAATTCTGCAATTGAGTAAGATATTTGCCATTATTGTTGATTCAACATCTGCGGAAAATTGCCGTTCCAACGGTGATCGTTTTCACGACTCACTCGGTACTGTGCTATATTTTCCCAAGTGATCATCTTTTGATGAAAATTTTGATGAAAATCTTTTTTTTCATAATATTTTCCAATACTTTGATGAAAAGAGGCAAACTGAATATTTTTAAATGCCATTTTGTAGAAGAAAGATTAATCTAGGCCTAGTTGAAGAAATTTAGTTGATTCAAATTGGTCATTTCTTGCCATACTTACTTTTGGTGAAAAGGTATCGCTTTTATAAGAATCTTCTGCTTCCTAGTAATGACAATTACATGAATTGTCTCCTAGGAATACTAAATGAATAAACACTCTTTTATTCTCTAACACATTGCCTTGTTCCAATTTTTCCGAGAGAAACAGTATGTCTGTCATTGCTTAAAATTTCACACATGCAGGAACATGAATCTGATTGAAGGACTATCTTAGGAACCTTGCAAAATAAGATTTGCTGGAGTCGCTCTAGCGCAGTTATGGAATGAAAAGATCATGGAATTAATTCTTAAAATAAACCAATGCGAAGATTGAATTGCATCAATAAATGTTATGAAACGCCCCACGTTTTTTCTGACTCATCTGGTAGAAAATACTGTGATTTCTTGATATTTCAAGGTAGTTTGTTTCGTCAGGATGCAAAATGTGACGAATACAACTACATTAGACACTAAGGAAGGAAGTTATTGATCAAAATAGAAAGAAAGGAACGATCTAGTACATGAATCACTGCTACTGATTGCTAAAATTTTCATTTGATCTACTTTGGATTGCTTTAAACCAAGATTATTTCGCGAGAGTGATAATGTTTGCCACGTCAAAGGAAGCTACTCATATTTGAGGTTGCATGTTGATCGCTTTAATTTTATACTAAATGCCGTGGTAAATAAGTCAGAATTTAACAAGAAATTAGCTTGGTTATTTTTGCCTGAAATTCTCGTTAGAAATAGCTTTTATTTAAGTGATTTCCGAAAACTATGTTTGCCACTTAATTTTGAAATGGTCGTAGATGTCTTGAGGCGTAAATTCGTTCATGATTAGTTCGCGAAGCTGTTTCTACACCGCAGTCCTACGTTCATGTTACAAATAGATTGATGTTACAACTGTTTCCAAATTTGTTGCTGCCCACTAAAAGTTAGACACGTCTTCAATACATGATTTAAAAAATTGTTCAGTCAGATTGACAAACTTGCATAAGAAAATTTAGACAATGCATTACAAGCAAAAGTCCTCACATTGACGTGGGCAGCGGCAATTCTCATCAATATTCATGAGAACAACTTCGCTCCAGGGACAACTTGTTTTCGTACAGAGGTCAAACTAGTTCCCTGCCAAATGATTTGAAGGAATAATAATCGCGGTGCGCCTTCGTGCTACAAAATCAAATTTAGTTTTGAAGGCCAATGCCTAGGAAATTTGCCCAAAAGCTTACGTATCTAGCAACAACGTGGAAGAAATTTCAATTCGTTGCAGATTTGATGTGAACTTCTATTGGATTCTTGCATAACTTTATGACGTTTGTGTGAAGTAACGTTGCCGGGTAGCCATAGTTAAATGTACGGCGTGAGTTAAACTAATGCAAGCTGTTTGAAGGGTTACTGCTAACAGGTCAGAGCTATGAAATATGTTAATACCCTATTCAATAGCCAATATATTCAATCGGTCACTCCATTCCGATTTTACTAGAGATCTTCTTGAGAATGCCCCTTCGAAAACCTTAAAAATTACCTAAAATCATAATCACATTTCCTTACTATATCTTGAGAACGCGTTCGCTCTTCGGGGAATAAAATAGTCATCCGTTTTAGTGTTATTAAACTATTCAAGGGGATCCCATCCTTATAAGATTATAGTGTGTGCCAAATGAGGTAATTCTCATTATTTTCGGACAGGAAATGCGACGGAATTTGGCTGTCCTTTGTAGCCGTTTTGTTAAGTAGCTTTCTTGAGAATTGTTCCCATAGCTTTGGAGAGAGGAAGCTAATATAAGCCATGTGAATGTTTGTATGTAATTGAACATTTCGGTTATTAGATATGACAGTTGCCAATATCTTAATGTCAATATTGCTTTGATATTCAGGTAGCAGTATTTTTCGAACGTCGTGCGATTTTTACTAGCCCGGTAATTTAAACAATATTTCTGTCTTCTCGTCTCTTATAGATCTATGGCTGCAAACGGTTCGATATAATTGATACCAATTTGAGGCCATGTCTCATTGAAGGTAGGCCTTTTATCAAATTCTTTGTTGATGTTACTCTTGAAGTTTGATCAGCATTCTCCAGTTATTTTGACTGTGAAGACGTTCCAGTACTTGAGGCCTAACACTGAGACCAGTTGAAATTGATAATCCGTTGTATCAAGATACTGTGGTATCATTTGTATTGTGCTGTTGTAAAAAGATAACTATGGCTTCTCTTCGAAATGACCAGTGATCGGCAGGAATTTTAACATCTCTTGCTCATGGAGAAACGGAGTGAGTCAAAAATATTTATAGACTACCGGGTGTGGCAAAATATACTACGCACTTTTGGCAGGCCACGATAAATTGTATACTGGACCAGTTTGGAAGATTCATGAACTAACCTTTAGTTAACAATATCTTTCCACAGATTACAGTGTCTAATGTTGCGTTTGTGGTTTTATTGCGAGGGGTCCGTTATTTAATAAGGCTATTTTTGGAATCCGATGAAACAAGGACAGACAACGTTACAATAGGATCCGCTACTTTTTATTGACACCTAGATACAAAGCGATTTGTGAATGCAGACAAAGGGAATTCCATGCCCGGTTTTGGTCAAGACATAAACAAAAACAAAGCAAGGCGCAAAAGTTACCCTGAAATCTGGGTGGCTAGCTGACTCGTTGTGCATTCCAGAAATGGTTTTTAAGAGCAAATATTAGCATATATCGAAAGAAGGAGGATATATCTAAACTTCTGCCTCAGGCATTTGTTATGATCAAATAATAAAGCAACAATAATGACAATATCTGTTGTGCTCGTTGTGCATTCCAGAAATGGTTTTTAGGAGCAAATATTAGCATATATCGAAAGAAGGAGGATATAACTAAACTTCTGCCTCAGGCATTTGTTATGATCAAATAATAAAGCAACAATAATGACAATATCTGTTTCATTTTTTAGCATATCAGCATCACTCCAACACACTATTGGATTCCAAAACAAACTTCATCAAATATAAAGAAAGACTTGCTACTGTTAGAGCAATGAAAGAAAAGGAATTGCTTGAATTTGGTGGTAAGTTTATTTCATTCTACTAAAATTGGACTGAAATTGATTTCTAAGACTGCGTGTCACCCCAACACCTTATCTATCATGGACTATCTAAGCATATGTTCCAAATCTTTAAAAAGGTTGGTGTAAAATTCAATGACCTATTTCTTTGAAAAGAATAGCTACAAAGAAACTTTTTGCTATGATTCTGCCATTGGACTATCCTGAAATCTTCAATATTTTCAGAATTAGAATGTTTTTCTTCTTTTTCGAGAATTCAAGAAACATATGCAAAAAATCCATCATACTTTCTAGACTGTTTGATGTAACATGAAATATTTTTGAAGAATGTCTTTGTTTATGGATGTCTACAATATGGTATCAAGCAAAAGTCTGTCACTTTTGTGGTTTAGGATTTAGAAACTTGATAACTTCATATCCTCCAATGATCTGAAATATATAATACCTTGTTATCTAAAGAAAGATTTAAGATTTCTGAAAAGTCCAACGGTAGAATTATAGATAGGTAGCTAAAGTTTCTTTTAAGCCATTCAGTTAGAAGAAATAGGTCATAGAACTTTACACCCACCCTTTTACACTGATTTGAGATTTGAAACCTATGCTGACTATCAATCTATCTTTCCATCTATCATGTACTGTAAAAGAACCCAATGAATGGATATTACGCAAATATTTTTCGCAAATGTTTAGATATCAGCGCAAGTGAAGCTTAACTACAATCTTGGCCAAAATGGTACATGGGACGAGTCACAAAGTTGCACTACTTCGGTCTCTGTATTACATTATCTAGAACATTTGCTATTTCAAGCGAATTGTATTTTCCCTCGTAAAGTCTCTTATCAAATAGTGCTCATTATCTCGAACACCGTATAGTACTGTAAAATTCTAATTTCCCAGGTAGCCACTCTCCTTAGTCGTAGAATACTCACTTTCTAGCTTAGCCAAGCGAATTGTCTTGATTGTGGGGTCTAAATTGACGAATTTTGCGGTTCTACGGGCTGTAACTATACAAAAACCCTGTAAGTTACATTCTTCAGCGTCTCGCACTTTATAACTTCATTCTCTTCGTTAAAAGAGTTTCGCAAATTTTAGATAAATTTCTTGCGAAACCACGTCTAAGAAGTTGTCAGAAGTGGGTGTCCTTATGTGCTGCTTTTTTCCGTAGCTGTAACAGCTAAGACTATTTTAATGTATATTTTGTTGGTATGTTTTGCTAGGTAGTGATGACCCATTTGCGGAACCCTATATCTTCAGATCTTTAAAGTATTCACATCATTTTAGCAAATGCAGCAAATACCCGCGTACAAGAACTTACAATTTTGTAAGTCAGCCTTGGTTCTTGTACAATGAATACAATGGATTGGTTCTTATAGAATGGGGGTTTAATTTGGAAATTTCAGCCTGTAGGTCTTAATATACGCTGGTGTTTGCTGTATCTGATCCGCATATTTTCATTGCAGATGGTCTCAGAGAAGATGTAGAGAATGATTTGTTCTCAGAAACCAGCAGCATAACTGGCCAGTCCGCAACATCTGCTAGCTCTAGAAGTTCAAGGGCTTCAGGGTAAGCAAACCACATTTTATCTGTCTTTTGTATTATGAAAATTTTTTACTCTTGGGATTCCAATTTTGCACTATTCGAGTTCATTGTTCGTTATACAAAAATATCTAATCGATACATATCAAGTGAAGGTAAACGCTTCAGAATTACATAAAAAGTATTTTGAAGGAATTTTCTAATTTTGTCCAATGGATGAAGCTTGATTATACTTTATGTACCGGAAGAGTTAAAAAAAGTTGACATGTTTGGCGGGCTGTGGAATAAAAAGTACGTGGCCGATATTCAAAACCAAAATGTTGATCTATCAGTCAATCAAACACTAACTTAGAGGCGAAAATTTTGTTTGGTAAAATCATTCATCTTTTAGAACCAGAAATTAGATACATGCTGGTAAGGGGTTTGTATTGGGATTAAAATTCCACGGTCGATTCTGGTCCATGATTTACTTGCCATTGACAGTTAGATTTTATTTCGGAAGCAGACAATTGTATTGAATTTATTTTGCAATGAAAAGTAAATCATGGACCAGAATCGAACTTGGAATTCTCATTCCAATACAAACCCCTTACAGGTGATTTTAGCAAACAAAATTCTCCTCATTGCTTATCTGAATGGAACGAACTTGATCCTGAGAGTAGACTTGCACCGTCTGTTGCTGTTTTTAGGAAGGAGCTTTTATCAATAATTAGACCCCCTGTAAGATCTATCTTTGGCATTCATGACCCAACAGGTCTATCCTATCTCACTCAACTCATGGTTGGTCTCAGCAAATTAAACCTTCACAAATTCAACCACAATTTTAGGGATACCTTAAATCCAATGTGCCCTACGAATGATGGTATCGAGGATACAGAACACTTTTTGTTGCTTTGCCCTTCCTTTGCAGTACCACGCAGAGATCTTCTCGCTGGAGTTTTTGCCTTATTACGACCATTTGGATATACAAATCTCCAAAATGACGTTCTATTGCAAATTTTATTGTGTGGTGATAAAAATTTTCCCAACGAACTCAATAAAAATATACTCCTCCTAACTCTAAAATTTATCCACAAATCCGGTCGATTTGACTAGAAACTTTCACACTCCGTTATAAGCCACACAATCACAACAACCATGTCTCATTTAAGTAAATGTGCTCTTCTTTTCTTTGCTTCTATTTTGTTATTCCTTTCGTTGTTGTTAAACATCTGTCTCGAATTAGATGCCAAGCAATATCTGCGACAATGTCTGATTACCCATCCAAACACTTAAATTGTTTCAATCGCAGACATTTACCGTGGCATGTAATTTGAGACAGACTTTAGTTTTAATCTCTATGTCAAAATGGCTTCGGGGTAGTCATAGCCTTTTGCTCCTCGGGGTATCGTTCTAGTAGTATTGTATCGTTGTATAGTAATTTTGTAAAGTAGTGTAGCTTGTAAATCTATATTGTAATATTTAAATGAATATATAAAAAAAAATTCCCTCATCTAAATTAGCCTTTGAATGATAGATTAACATCTTAGTTTTGAATATCAGCCATGTTCCACAGCCCGCCAAGCGTGCTAACTTGTTTTACTTACCCGGGATAAGGTATATATATAGGGTACCGGGTGCGCCAAAATAAACTATGCACGTTTGGCAGGCCACGATAAATCGTACACTGGACCGATTTTGAAGATTCATGACTCAATTTTTTAGCAGAAAGCCTGAATTAGATTCTGGGACTTTTTGCAAATTTTTCCGTTTCAGTATTTAGAGCTAAAAGCGAATTTCTTAAAATGTTCGTTTTCGAAAACATTGAAAACGATCCAAAAATGTCAATCAATTTTAAAAGATTCAACATGAATGAACAAAGAGAAAACGTTTTCAGGGGAATTGGGGGATTAGTGCGAACTCTCGTACAGCAGATTACAATTGGTCGATTTCTAAATCGCAAATCACCACGAACCAGTTCTCTCTTTGTTCATTCATGTCGATTCTTTATAAAACTTGATCGCTGTTTTTTTATCGCTTTCAGTGTTTTCGAAAACTAAAATTTTAGGAGACTCGCTTCTAGCTCTAAAACTGAACATGAAAAAATTTGCAAAAAATCCCAGTATCTAATTCAGGCTTTCTGCTAACGATTAAGTCATAAATCGTCAGAATCGGTCCAGTGTACGATTTATTGTGGCCTGCCAAACGTGCATAGTTCATTTTGGCGCACCCGGTATACGATTCAAAAACTGAGCGGTTGACACACATAGACAAACTTAACTATGAAGAATGACTGAGTTTGAGTAAATGATTAATTCATTAATCATTTTACCAATTTTAATCAACTTTTTTTTTTTTTTTTTTTTTTTTTTTTTTTTTTTTTTTTTTTTTTTTTTTTTTTTTT
>REGL01000015.1:577119-601800 GCA_004194395.1 Aurelia aurita complex sp. Pacific | reverse complement strand
AGGCTCTGTACTTGAGAGTATCCTCATTGCAATTGCAAAGTTCTACTGCCAAGCTTCTTCTGACTTGTTGTTCAAAGAGCAATCTTTTGTGTGCAGTTAGTCCATGATCGGGTCTGTTTCTCATCGCAGAGAGCAATTCATTCTTCCCTTGATTGACAGATTGAGAAATTAATCGATGGATGGATGGATGGATTGATTGACTGATAGATTGATTTAGTGATTGGATGATTGAATTATTGAATTATTGAATGATTGACTGAGTACTTTATTACTTGATCGATTGATTGATCATTTACTTGACTGGTTTAATTTATTTTGACTACGATTAAGTTGATTGGTTGATTATCAGTTATCTGGTCGGTCATTTAATTTCTTGATAGACTGATTTATTGATTTTTACTTGATTACTTGATTGACTGACGAGTCAATCAGCTAGATTAATCGACTGACTACGATTGGTTGATTGACTACTATTGAGTCGATTTGTTGATTGACAGTTGGCAGACTGATTTGCACGATTAATTGATTGATTTATTTATTTATTGATTTTTGATTGATTGTTTGATTGATTGATTGTATAATTGATTGCATAATTGATTGCTTGATATATTGATTGATAGATTTTCCAATGATGAAGGCACAATTGACATGTCCAATATTGAACCTCATTTCACTCTAATTTTTCAGATTTGCCAGAACCAACGAAGCCTGTGCTGCGAGATAACATTGCATGGAAGCTCACACATCTCATATAAGATCTCATACAAGAGACCATTTGGAAGATCGTCATCTGTGAAGCGGCATCTATAGTGCTTCATTGATTCCTGTCAAAGATACATCGTTGGCTTTCGTGAGCCTGTGCTGTGATGTTATCCAGAGAGGTGTACCAGGACTGTATATCATTCCCTGTTATACGCCGGATGAATCAAAACAATGTGTCCACTGTTTGAAAAACTGTAACTGTAAACATTACGAGATCAATTCGAAAAGTACCACTCTGTTCCCGACTGCGGTTGTGATTTGATTTGAGAATTTTTCAGTATTTTTTCAGTACTTTTCAGTGCATGATTTTGTTCTCACATAAAGAACTTTCCATCAATCAGTTTCACTGGCCTCGGCTAAAAATAGACTTGGGTAGCTTTGATCAATTCTCTTTCCATCTATTAGTAAGGCAAAGGACTGGTTAGGATGTTTCTTTATAATGACATAGAAATTGATGGAAAATGAAATTTCCCTCCAATCGATATTATGGACGAAAAAATGTTATTTGTGCCTGTCAAAATATGTATCAGATTAAACTGCACATTTTTTGTATTGCTTTTGGCAATTCGAGGAAAATGACTTTTGGCTAGTAACTAGCTTTTGCGAGAAGCATCCAAAACTATACAAAAGTGATCATAAATTTAACTGAAATCCCATTCAGGTGAGTGGTGTAAAATTTTATGAATTGTCCGCGTTTTTTTACCATATAATTTTGCAAACAGTGGAAATATTTTTGACTCACCCGGTATGGTATAGAACGGCATTTGGGACAGGTATAGGACCTTACGTAGTATTTTGAACGATTACACCAGTTTACGCTGAAAATAGTAAATTTACAATACGTGATACTTAACACTACCTATAAAATACTCTAAAAATGATACCACGAGGAGCAAATGGCATGCCTACCCCGTTGCCAAAACCCAAAGCAACTAAAAGTGCAACAACTATACAGGGTGTCCCAAAAAACTTGTGCCCCGTTTGTCTGAAGATTGTGATAAAACGGCAAAAGATTTTCGCCAAACTTTTGCATGGTTGTGCTCTTCAGATGTTCAATTAAAGTTTGCCACCATCCCCATCAAAATCCGTTGAAAAAGGAAGGAGCTATGACCTTCAGGAGACTAAATTTGCCCGATCACTGAAACCAGCGGTCGGCCATTTTGTCTTATTATTTTGCGGCGATAAATAGCTTCATGGATTGAAAATGAAACAGCAGCCTCCAATGTCATAGCTCTCGTGAAAATTCCGATGATCATCGAAGAGTTCCACTATTTCTGACCTCACAGAAATTATTTTTTACCTCACGTGAAGATACTTATCACTGCAAAATAGTAAGACAAAATGGCCGACTGCTGGCTTCAGTCACCAGGCAAATTTGGTTTTCTGAAGGTCATAGCTCCATCATTTTTCGACGGATTTTTACGGGGATGGTGGCAAACTTTAATTGAACATCTGAAGAGCACCATCATGCAAAAGTTTGGCGATAATCTTTTGCCGTTTTGTCGCAATCGTGAGACAAATGGGGCACAATTTTTTTGGGACACCCTGTACATATCTACCTCCTATCGCAAAAAAATAAGAGCACATAAATAGGGACTTGGTGGTTGTTGGACCGATAGAAGGAATGAATGAATGAATGAATGAATGAATGAATGAATGAATAAATGAATTTTGAGATTGAAAACAGTGAAAGTCAGCTAAATAATCTTCCATCGATTGACACCTTCCCATTTTGCTGGAAAATCAAATAAGCGCCTCTGGGCTTAGTTAGCGTAATTACAGTATTTATAGTGTATTGATGTCAACATTTCATGTTTTCGTCTTTCAACATATATTCTATGAAAATCAAGTATATTACTCTTCCAAGAACGCGTACAATATTTATTGAAGGCAGTGTAGCCTGCGTGCAGACTCTACTGATTTCTTTTCATTTCAGAGAGGTTCTCCTCATGGAGCAGAACCTCTCTGAAAAGATATCAGTAGAGTCTGCACGAAGGCTAAGGCAGTGGGGTTTCAGGGATTTTTACGGATTTTTCTTGAAGACAAAAGGATTTTTGCCAAAGGTGTACGAGATTTTTTAGAGAGTGATACGCCCCTGGAATTACGACATAAATCATAGAGGTTATATTACTCGTATTGAAAGTAGAAAATTCTTATGAAGGGATAATCAGTTAGAGAATATTTCACAATTCTTTTCACACAGTTCAAAACTATTCAATGGAATAGAAACAAACTTTAATGCTAAAATAAGTGAGAGTTCTGATTTGCAAAGAATTTTATTTTGTTCATGCAGAGATTTATGTTTTATTTCACTGAGACAAAATAGAATTCTCGTTGCCGAAAGAAGTTTTAATCTATGTTTGCAAGAGATTATCTGCCTTTTATAATTCTTCTATCAATTTACCACAATTTGTTTTCTTTAATGACAGTTAATGCCCCGCTGGCGGTCAAGGTGATTCACGTCATCATCAGGTTGTCAACCTGCGAAGTGTTTGTCCAACCCAGAACTCACCTTTTTCTTCTAATTCAGTCCTTTCAATTCAGTCTAATTCAGCTCTTCTATAGATTAGCGCCCTGGGCTCTTATTGCAGGTACTCTATTAAGCACTTATCAAAACTAACGCTTTTTAATTTAATTATTATTTGATTTGATTTCATATATTTATTGGCATATATTGTCGAAAACCCCTACAACATTCTCAAATCGCAGAAATGTATGCTCTCTTCAACCGTGAACTCACCTTTTCCTTTCTAATTGACTACAGCCCTTTAGCGCCCCAGACCCTTACTGTTTTTCCTCTATTAATAATTGCTCGTTTGCTTATCAAAACCAATACTTTTGGAGAGCTGAATGACATGTGCTTAACCTTGAAAACCCCTACAGAAGTCTCAAAATTGCAGCTTTCTTTATACAAGCTAAAAATGTTATGGGGGTGAGTGAAGTGATGGCGACTGCGTACTATAAAGGGGGCCTTATAGAGGAAATATAGTATTTATACTCAACATCGTGCAAAGTGGTGAAGAAAATAGTCGGCCTTTGCCTTAGAATTTATCAATTTTGAAACTTCAATGTTAAAATCTATTTCATTAGGATCAGTAATACTGTTCTAAAGTTATTGTTTTTACATTTCTAAGGGAAAGGCTTGACAAATAACTGAATAAAATGATCAAATTTCGCCAAGTTTTCTTTGGTGCAGCTTTCAGCTTCTTTTCTCTGGAGGTATTAAAACTTCTGTCCTCTGGAACAACCTTCGCAGGTCTGCCTTCCAAAGATGCAAACTACAGGCATTCAAACGCTCACTTAACTCCCTTGATCATACCGCACTGATTTCGTCGTTCTTCCAGTTCCTACACCTCTCGCAAGGACGAGATACTAAAAGAAAGCTTTAAAATCATGACAACTGCGTCAGGTAATGTGCATTGGCTTGCTGTTTTCCTCACCTGGTTGAAGAAGGTATCGCTTATTGCCGTTTGATTCAAGCAGAAAGCTTCACGAAACGTTTATCTTAAAAACCTTCCGGGCAGAATTGCGCACATACTGATAAACTAACTACAAATTCCTTCCTTAAAAGAGATTTAAAGATTACCTTAGATAAAATGATAAAATGAAATGAGTTGCTTCACAGTTAGAGGTCAACGTGAATCACGCAGTAAAGCTTGTTAGCCTTTGCTGTGTTTGTCCAACCCAACCCTGAACTCACCTTTTTCTTTCAATTCAATCCTTTAGTAAGTTGCCACCCTTTTTTCGTCTAATTTGTAAGCCCGGGCGCTCGCAATAAGAGCCATCAAAAGCTAACCACTTTACAAGCTGCTGTAGGCCGTTAGTTTGATTGAGGTGAAATAGTAAAGAGCCATTGGACTGTCTGAAAATCAGATTTGGCTTAAAACGGAACAAAATATCTTCAACATGTGGTAGTTGAATTGATAGAACAGTTAAGCAAAAGTAAAAAATTTCCATCAGTTCAACTTTTGCAGTCCATGGTTTCCACGTAGGCCAAATTTGATTTTCAGAATTTTAGTGTTCCTGCAAAGGACCTTGCCTGAGGTCATTTTCACGGTCAAATCCCTTATAGGTTTTCAAAACTTGCATCGCATAAAATCAAAATTACTACCGATAACAACATAAAAACTTGCAGTTAGACGAAAGTTTGAGTGCTAAATCCAAATTCGGCCTCTAAAATTTCGTATCAAAGAATTTTGAATATTTTCCAAAACGAGGCTGTATATTGAAGTGGTGTATGGTTCTTTAAGTATGAATTTGTTTCTCAACTCCATCGTTGGAATCATCTGACCCCGCTTCCTAATAAAATCGAAAATCTAAAAATTTAAGAAACTTAATAGTTTGATCTCCAAACATCAGTTCATTACAATAAAATCCTGCGAAAAAGAAGCTACATTTCGCTTAAATTAGCAAAGGTATTTTATTTTGAGATTTTATAGTTAAGACTAATGCAAATAAGAGTGTGCACAGTACATATTAATTACATTCATTTCATTGTGTATATATAACACTTTGACACAACTTTCTTTCCAATTTTAATTCTATTTGACAAATTTTGGAAATTTTCCTACTAACCTATGACCCAAAGGCTCTTACTTTTGGGTTTTCGCTGTATTTTTGGGTTCTTACTGTATTCAATTTTGTCACTGTAACAACTCACAAAATTTGGCCAATGTCGAAATCTACAGGGTGTCCCACAAAGTGTGCCTGATTTGTGTGGCTACTGTGGAGGAACTTTATGTTCTATAGTCTCAGTCTTCATGCAGTCGCATAGGATATGCTCCAAACTAAAGTTTGATACCTTGTTTTAGATAGTCTGGCAAGTGATTGCTGACTTCTTAGACTTACGCTCCCGCATGGGTAATGATATTTTTTTTACGCTGATAGACCACGGAGCAGACTGGGAGCAAGTCTACTGACTTAAGGGACATGAAAGTCAACAAAGTGAATGCTTCAAAAACAGCACTTTTTTAATTCTCCAATAATGCCATAATCAAGTCAATTCTGTAAGAAATGGTTCTATTGCTGCGTTGGAATTTTTCCACAGTTTAAAAATGGTTCATTGTATTGTTGACTGGTAACAGAATAACATAGAGCCATTGGGCCAAATGTAGCAACACTGCTAATACAACGCTAGAGCCCTTTCTTTCAAAATTTATGTCATTTGACAATTTTGGAGCGGAAAAAAGAAAGTGCTGTTTTTGAAATAATTACTTTTTCGACTTCCTTGTGCCATAAATCAGCAATCATTTGTCCGATTGGCTAAAGCAATGTCTCAAACTCCAAGTTCAAGCACATACTAGGCAACTGTATCAAGAACGGAATAGAAAATGCAGCTCCTCCCCAGCAGACAAATGGGGCACCATTTGTAGGACACCCTGGGCAGTAGTGAATGATCCGCAAACCATAAGTCATTTCATAGAGGAAAGGCTAACTTTCGCTAGAGAATTTTATTTCCTGAAAATCCGGCCGTACCGTTCTGTTGTAATAATCTATTTTGCTTGGACACTATCTATGGAAATTCTTGGGAAAAGATCGTACAACTTGCTTCAAATTTTGTCCTGCTTTTAGCTTTAGAATGTTGCTGCTTTGAGGCTAATTTCCAGTCAGTGGAATTTTCCGAGCGGGCGGAATTTCTATTGTATCCGACAGAAAATATCGCTCTGGCATTGAATAGAAAGTTACGGCTGAGCGACCTTTTATTGTCTAAAAGTTTAGAACCGCTCGGAAAATTCCACTGACTGGAAATTAGCCTTTACACTACCTATGTACCTAGAAGCGCGAGAAAATATGCATTAAAGTTTAGATAACGCATTTTCTAAATTCAGTTCAAATATGCGTTTCTAGTGAGTTATGGCTTCAAAGAGAAATCAAAACTGTTTTAAAAGATCCAAAATGCGGTACATAAAAGACACCAAACAATGTCTGAAAGTTTTTCCGTCGCGTTTCTGACGTGTTCTTACTCTAATGTTAACCAACTTTTACTCACAAAGAAACTGTAATTAGCCATTCCGAAACGTTCGCGCAACAGAAACTAGTGGATGGCTTTATTACTCGCTTTTGTTGAAGTAATTTTGTAGCCCCTGCAGTTTTAACATGGGAGACCAAGCGAGGCGAGAATAATACATTCGCATTGTTGCTGTTGTTGCTTCTTTCTTCTCTATTGATGTAAAAAGCCCAGCTAATTTGCATATACCTTAGTGAGGTGAATCCATACAGCCTATGCGTTCATGATCATTTCAGAGGATCTGCAGGCTCAAACAAAAACACGAAAGAAAATTTGCCCTTTTTCAGATATTGCGAATAGTTGAGATGCTCTGAAGATGCCCCGATGGGCTAAACTAGCTAGATTTGAGGAACAAATACAAGCGTAAATTACCATAACGATACCCGTTTCTTAAAGAGTTGTTGCCCTCTTTAATTGCTTTATATGCAAAACAAAATTTGCATATATTGTCAAGCCAACTTTTCCGAGCTCTGTCATAGTGTAGAGGCCCGTACCATCTTCATTAGCCATCCTGTATCATGGTCAAATAAGAACACATGAAACATGAAAATAAAACGAGCCTATCAGCGGCAGAAAAAGGCAAGGAAGAAGCACACATTTTTGACCGATTATTTAGATTATTGGACATTTCTATGCGTTCAATAAAATTCTCGATTGGATATTTGACATAGCTAAAGACATAATAGTGATATTGATAATCAGCAGCATCTATAAAACCAAACGAGATTATGTTATCTGCTTTAATAAGAGTATAAAAAAACAAACCAACGAGAAATGTATTAACAAAATGTGGATGTTTAACGTGAACTATGTTTCAATCCAACTTTTTGGGTTTATGGTTCCCCAATGCAAGATTTCAACTTCGTTTAAATATCATGCGGCACTTTTAGAACTTAAAGAGCCACTGACACCCAGGATCCTTTGCGGGCATGCTGCAATTTCAGACTGTCTGAAAATCATATCTGACCTGAGGGGGAATATAGATCAGCACTGCAGTGATAAAATTAAGAGGCAAGTCAACTGAAGTCACATTTTTGTGTCAGTTTAGAACTGCATTGTGGCTCCATATTATCCCTTCAGGCCATATTTGATTTTCAAATGATCTGAGATTGCAGCGTGCCTGCAAAGGACCCTGGGTGACAATAGCTCTTTAAGTCGGTTTCAAATTAGATGTCACGTAAAATTTGCCATAACGCTAAATTATTCATGCAAAACACTTGAATTGTTGTTATTCGCGAACATTTTCACGAGACAGCTAATTTGAGATAGACATTAATTTGATTGGCTGGCTGGAACTTAACGTCAATCAAAGAGCGAGGTATTTGTTTTCTATGATATGCGCCCGTAAAATGAATGGCCGTATGTGAAAGATGAGATCTCATGTGTGTATAAATAGCATATTTTGTCCTTGATAGCCTCCACCAACAAATGGCCAAAGAAAACAATAGCATGTGAGGGTTTTAGTCCTATTTATGAATCATGGCATGGCTCGTGTCGTTCACATTAACTGTATCGCTTACACCTAGTCGAATCCGTCATCAAGCTTCTAATCTCCACTGCAAGAAATTTCAGTTCGTACAAATACAACTTTCGTTTTTCAGCAAGAATCGTTTTAAATGCTGAAACTAATGGAGGTACTAGCAACATCACTTTGCATGTAAGTATCAACGCTGCACATTTCAAGTAATTTACTGAACCATTGGGATTAAATCTGGGGCTCTGCTTTGGGGCAAGCTTAAGTTTCTGCCAACTGCTCCTCGGAGTAGCTAAATTCTTGCTATATGGCATAAATGTTACCCATTGTGTCGACTCAAACATGAAAATAAACAAAGCAACATGCTCATTAATAACAATGCGTTTCGACAACTATACATTTGGACTGCTTGTGGAAAAGACCCTTAGTTAATTGTAAAAAGTAAAAAAGTCTACGTTTCCACACTGGTGAATGTTTTTGATGCTAAACGAAGAAAAGAACGTTACAAAACACGACGTAATTGTACATAATTTGAATACCTATACAATGACATAGGCAAGCATAGCCAATCCGTGTGCCCAGCACAAGACCCCATCTATCTATCAACAACGAAGTTTATCAGTGAAAATATACGAGGTACGGTTTATACACGGTATATCATTACGCATTATACAAATTGCATTCACTACAAAACCTGGGAGTCAGGACAAGATAATTTTGCCTTAGCATTTCACATCAAGGAGATGTTTGAACATACCGAGATAGTTAGGCTAAAATTTGATAACTTGAAATGGCAAGGCTACGGTTCATAGATCCTGAAGACAAGCAAAAGTGGTTCAAAAGAGTAGCTTTTTAATTTAACGCGCTACAAAACGGATGACTTTCGTTTAAATACACGAAAATGGTTAACCAGTAAAACCACAGCGCATCCCCGAGTCAGTAGAATCGTAGCCTGAAAGTGGGTTGAGAGCGATGTCTGTCCAAGCTCCCGCGGTAAACTCGCAATAAACCCGAGGTAACGTAAATGCGGCCTTGCTATCAGTTTTTAGCGTGTATCAAAAAGTATGGTCAGTGCTATTCAGCTCCCACATGGACTTTTACGAAGAACATATTTAGACAGCGATCAACCAATGTTTTTAGTTTTCAGTCAGCACTTTGCAACAGGTCGAATTGCTTGTGAGAAGCTGCATTGAGTAACGCGGATGGTAAATCACATGACTTCAAACGGCATAGGTTTTGATCCGGTATGTGCAAACAAGTCCTAAACTAAAGTTTGACTGGCTTCTTGGGTTAAGGTTTTAAACAAGTATCAAACAAACATTGAACACTTAAACAAACATTGAACACCTGGACGATCAAGTCAAGAACTGCGATTTTGTACATATTGAAGTCATTTATCCTGTCAGTCGGCCCGCAATTCTGTAGTTCACTTTTCGCAGATAAATAAAAAACTTAAGCAAGCATTTTTCGCTTTCCAGTTCATGTAGTTTGTTTTTCTAAGCAGTGTTTGCTCACTTGGGCAAGTGTTTACGTCAGCATAAATCAAACATTGAACATCTGCACAATTAAGTAAAGAACTGGGATTTTGTACACATTGAAGCAACTGTCGTACTCGGCTTACATAAATGTTTGTTTACCGAGCAATGTTTGCTCGCTCGGGCATAAAGCTTTTACGTCGGCATAAAGCAATCATACATGCTCTCTTTGTTATCTTTCGTGAACAATGGCTGAAAGTTCCGTTTGTCGATAACTTGTCGGGTGGATTTAAACAAATTGTGCCTTCTGAAAATATTTCGAAATAATCCAGTCGGGAGCTTGCAGAGATTCTTTCTATCATCTGTCAATAAAAACCTAACATAGATTCAGGGACTAAGTCTGGGTATCTGTGCCAACAATTAGGTGTAGTAAAGCGATAGGAACAAAGTAGCAGTTTCACAGTTTTCATGGGCCTGTGAAAATGGCTGGTCCATGTTTTACCAACAAGTGACAGTCCTTAAATTTATGCCTTGAAAGAAGTATAATTCTTGATGTTCCATCACACACAAAATGCTTCTGTGTTGCCTAACTGGTAAAATAATAATCAGCCCTTCTCTGTTGGCCTAAGGAAAGCCTATCTGATATTCCTTTCGCTTGCCGATAGTAACCAAAATTTGGTCCCTGAACCTAAGTTGGTCTTTCATTGATAGATTAAAATAAAAAAATGTGATATCAGTCTATCACATAAAAAACTGCAACTTGTTTTTACTCCCCCGGTATACAGTACAATGTCTACTCACCCAAATAAACCGAGCGTCCAGTTCAAATTAAGACCCGTCATTGATAGCCTCACTATAAACTACAACATGCTGCATATGTGAATTCAGATAAAATCTACGTTATATATTACACAGCTACGATAATTGAGATCAAAGTTTCTTATCATACAATAATTTTGCAATTTACATAGGACAAATGAAATTAATTCTAGATAGCGGATGTTATTACGTCATAACTGGGGAAAAGGGGGCAAAAGGAATAATACACCTCATCCGATCCGGGAATTACTCTGTGAAATAAGGTGAATGCCCAAGTGTTAAAATTTGAAAATTTCCCAAAGATTTGAATTTGACGTCCCAAGTAAAACAATACCCAATAATAAAACTGCCCATTGTTTAGTGAAACTGATGTTTTTAAAGTTCATCATCAAAAAGCAACATCATTCCCTTCTTTGGAGGCTGGAATTCTTGAAAATGTGCTTTGATGTTGTCACCGGTTTAATACTGCTAAATTCAGTCTTGAAATGTAAGAATTTAACCAGGAAAAGACCCAGGAAGTGGTCCCAAGTGTAAAACCAATTCTGAGGTAAAGAGTTGCGATTCTTAGTTTCCATTCTGCAATGTATACTTTTAAGCTTTCTAGATTTTTCTGTCATATTTTAGTGTAAAAGAGTCGAGTATTATTTCAAGGCTAAGGGCAACGATAAACACGTAGTTTCTAACAATATGACAAATTGTCAGAGTAGATGTGCAAAAACTCTCGACTTGTTAGTTCGAAGACAGTGTGTCAAGCTCAGTCAGGTTTGGTTTTGCTACCAAGTCAAAATGGTGTTTTCCGTCCATCTAGAATCGCATAGGACAAACATCCTTCTGTTCTCTATAACCCCCACTGGCCGATACTACCTTGGCTTCTAACCCCTTATGACGAATCCCCGCTTATTTGTTCCTACCACTTCTTGAAAATGCAATCAACCTTTATTGCTAGCCCCAACTAATAAAATACAAGAACCCTAGTACTACCAAATTTCTTGACTCCCTTCATATCTTGGTCTTTTGAGACCAGGCCCTTGCATAGTCTTGTCTAGTAAGTGGTCATCTTTCTGCCGCATGTAGCTGTGCGGTCTAGGCGATACTGAATGGGCTCTTTGTGGTGATGTTAGTTCTCTATGGAAGTCCGACGGCTCAACTTTGACATTGATAGACTTTGATAACGGCACACCAATCCCTGCCCTGAAATAAAAAAACGAAGAGAATTAAATTAACATCAATAAAGTCCTTGTTTTCACCATGGTTCATATATTATACTAGGAAAGGTTTTCACATCATAGATGTTTGGGGGAGTCATAGGTTAGAAATTTGGCCATAAATGATGATTTTGTAAACAAGGAAATCTTGAGAAAATAGGTGCAGCGCGATATAGAAGGCATAGAATTTCAATGCTTTGAGCCACAAGCACATTTCCTAAACTTATCTAAGTCTTTACCAATTTAAAACACCGTCTATTAATAATGTAAAAATCATGCTTACTATAAAATGCAGTTAGGGTAAAGAAGTATCTATGTTTGCTGAAATGTGCGTTCATTAGTAATACTCTTAACTTCAATGAATCACAAGATTATTTAATGCAGAGAGTCCCTTAGATATGAAATTTTAGTTCACTGAAATCAAGATATATGGGTAATTTTACTTTCAAGGCTACTTGATATGACAAGGGCTACAATTAACGATCAAATATTGCCAAATTTTCAGGTTGAAGACAATGACAGCAAGCATAACCATCCTCCACATGAAAAAATCTATGAGAAATGGTTTCCATCTTATAAAATGTACATGGACATGGCTTAGAACAGCTTTTTACTCACTCGATTATGATAGCAAGAAAAGAATGATATTTTACACTCTAGCATTACTTGATCTCTACTTGCATCTTACTAGCATTACTTGGACTCTAGCATAATTTTCAAATCCATAATATTGCGAACTATGAACCTCGAACCGACTGCACATGCGCAATGTTTTTGAGCGGTTGAGACCCTAGAGGGGAAACAGCAGCGGCGGCAGTTGTTGTCAGTGGTGTTTTCTCAGTTGGGGTTCCTGCTGTTCAGCATTATCGCCTGTGCTAGCCATGACCTCCAATGTGAAACAGACCCTAGTATGTATCCGTATCTAATAGTTTATGTGTAGCTCTTTGTAAATGTATGTTTGATAGTATTTAGTTGTATGATGTTTTTTATTATGGAATGGCCAGGGAGTTGTCATGGTCTTTTGCTCTCCCTGGCATCGTCCTCGTAGTGTTGTACAGTAGCTCATATGTAATGTAAACCTTCTGTATGTAAACGTTTTAACTGATTATATAATAAAAAACTTACTTGAACGGGAGATCAGTGTTAAAGCGAGAAAAACAAGCTTACCTCTGTAAGCCATGCTGCTGTTGAGCTGAATAAGCCTGGTTTAATGACGTCAATTGCATCAATTTCATGGCTTCAGCTGACTCTAGCGAATAATCACCAGGATATCCACTAGGCAAGCCAGATGAAAATGCTGACTGCATAGAAGGAGGCAAGCTGGGTGTGGCAAGAGAAATCACCGGTGTTGCTAAAGTATCATTCCCAGGCATGTTCATATGCACTAACGGTGTAGAGAGGCTGGATATATGGACGTCATGCATATTGGAATGAGGCTGAAAGGAAATGGCAACTCATTAATGGCACGCTTTTCAAAAAATGAATAATATTGCAAGGCAAATTTGTAAATGAACAGGCATCAAAATCTTTCTGAATAGGAATCTAGCATTTCAAAATATTTATTGTTTGAAAATTTATAATCAAAAGAATTGAAAATGACCTGAAAGATTCAAATTCCAAAATGTTTGTCTTGTTGAAGCTTCTCTCTTATTTTGAGAATATAATCGTGTCCACAGCTCGCAATACAACGATTCCTCTTCCTGTACGACCTGTCCCGAGGTAGAAGTAACTATTCAGGTTCGGTCAACTTTTCCCGTATTAGGTGATTCCAAAACTGCCCAGGGCTCAAGACTTTAAATTCGACACCAAACGCAAGGAAAAAGGTTGCAGCTACAAAGCAACGAAAGTTTGAAATTTTACAAATTGCTTGCAAGGTTTTTGCAGTATGCCACTTGACAGCAATCTAGTTTTACCTTGCATTACCAAGATGCGCTTCCCCTCCACAATACCATAAGCTGATCTCCCCTTGCAATACCGCACAAACGGCTCCCCGTAAAGGAGAATTCAAAATATATGAACATTTCAGGTAAGATGCACAGATAACTAAAATGCAGCCTGGATGACCCGGCAGAAAAACCTAGTCCTGCTTCTGGAACCAGGCTTAGAATTTTGAGGCAAAGCAATGGGGCATATTACTCCCTAAAATCTTGTACGCCGTTGGCAAAAATTCCTTCATTTTCAAGAAAAACCCCCAAAAATCCCTGAAAATCGTATTGCCTTCAAAAATCTCGTACGTTCCTTTGAAGGAGTGATACACCCATTGACACAAAGCAGCTGCATGGTATTTTTGCTGTATTTAGCACTCGTAAAAATGGTTCCCTACGCAGCTGCAACCCACTAGAATGCCTAAATAACAATTCGCTCTCTATAGCTATGACGTAGTCCATAAAAATGTGAAGAAATTCACCTGTCTTGAAGATGAGCTAGGAATGACGACTTTTAATCCGGGATGATTCTTTCCTTGATTGGAAACAACAGCTGGCGATGTGCTCGGCGGCATTCCACCACCTGTGAAATCTCTCGGGCTTCTTGAATCCTGTTGATGCCTTGGAGATGGGGACGTCATACCACGTTGTTGACCTGTAATTAGTAAGGATAATTGTTAGGGCAGTTTGGTCCAGAAATAGTTCGTGCATGTGGATGTATAGAGTGTTGTCAAATCACCCATAGGCCATTAACTGCTCTCCGTTTAAGCAAATTTATTAGTGATGAGTTTGCGAGCAAACACAGTTTATTTTGCTTCTTTTGCAAAAAGATGATTTCACCAACGAAGGTTGTTTTTGTGGGAACCGGCCTTAACATTACCAACAGATATATTTTTAGTCCTTAACTATCCCATCATATACAGAGTGCGCTCGTTGAACTTTGTTTTAAATCAAGTTCGTTCGTAAAATTACAACCATCCGTTGACATCGGCGGAACTAAAAAAGAGGCGAAGATAATACCCAGAAAGGAGGGCACATCCTGTCATCAAAATATAATGAGCATCCCTTGGGGGAGGCTACAATGACAGACACAGCCATAAAAAAATATGTGTTTTCTACGCGACCCAAGTAAGGCATCGCTTTATCTTGCTCGGACGGCTACAGTGAAAGTTCGAAGGGAATCAATGTGAAAAATACGTTAGATAAGGCTCTTTACAGCAACAGACCCTTCCTCGGCAGGAGGCAATTATTTTTCCAGAAATCAATAAGGCAAAAAGGCATGTATCAAGTAAGATTTGGATGACGTTTTGTGCACCAAGACTTTCAAATTCCTCTGGGATCACAGAGATAATAAACAATCCTATGTAGATTTAGTAACCCAGTAACAGCCTACTCCATTCATCTGCGTCATCTAACTTTAAAAATAACTGCTTCCAGAATAAAGTGACCGAATCCCAATTTATCTTTTCTTGAACTCTACTTTGTGCCTGGTCTGGTGGTTTGGTCAAAACAAACGAAATGAAAATTATGTGGTTCACTTGTGGCGTCAAACCAGAAAGGATAAATGGGTTGTCGGCTGATGCATAGAAAGACTCTTATGAACTGAATTCCGCTTTCAACCAAACAAGTTAATATGACCAAATGAAGGTTTAAATTGGTGGCTCATATACTAGACTGTCATAGCAGATGATCTCGTATTTATTTTTATCCAATTTCCTAACGCAATATAAGCCATTCTAACAAGAAACCAGTACAGCAAATTGTAATTATATCACATTTTGAAATAAAATACATTAATCTGGCGTTGGAACAACTACGTATTAAGGTCAGTGGACAATTCCTAAACAAACAATTTCAAAGTACGTCACAGTCGCCTGGCTAGGCTTTTTAGGTTCATCTTCAGGCAGTCTACTCCTATAATACGATTTTTGTATCATATCCTAAATCAATCTTTCACTACAGCTTCACCAGACGACCTCTCAAGGCATCTAAACCTTAGGCCTATAAATAGGCTGATTAAGGTTGAAATTTGAAAAATAGGTTTGAGACCAACACTGAGTTTAGCCAATCAAACAAGCACAGCAGTTTCTGACATGGGTCTTCAATATTAGGGCTTGTGGCCCTAATTACAATGGACAGTCAATTTTTCTTTATCAAAACATGCTGTAAGCATGGGTAGTTAGACACTGCTGGTGTGTTTCTATGGAGGAGCGCTGGGTAATATTTATCTGCGGAGGAAATATTTTCATTCTTTCGATATCTCCTCCGCAGCGCTATAAGATATTTCCTTCGCAGATACATATTACCCAGCGCTCCTCCATGGAAGCACACCAGCAGTGTCTAACAACCCATGATTTAAGTCTCCAAATTAAATGAATATCTAAAGGGAAAATGTCGGTCGTCTTTCTCCTGGCCTTACAGTTTTCTAACTAATATCAAATTATACAAACAAGCGATGAACATACCCATCATCTNCTCTTATGAACTGAATTCCGCTTTCAACCAAACAAGTTAATATGACCAAATGAAGGTTTAAATTGGTGGCTCATATACTAGACTGTCATAGCAGATGATCTCGTATTTATTTTTATCCAATTTCCTAACGCAATATAAGCCATTCTAACAAGAAACCAGTACAGCAAATTGTAATTATATCACATTTTGAAATAAAATACATTAATCTGGCGTTGGAACAACTACGTATTAAGGTCAGTGGACAATTCCTAAACAAACAATTTCAAAGTACGTCACAGTCGCCTGGCTAGGCTCTTTAGGTTCATCTTCAGGCAGTCTACTCCTATAATACGATTTTTGTATCATATCCTAAATCAATCTTTCACTACAGCTTCACCAGACCACCTCTCGAGGCATCTAAACCTTTGGCCTATAAATAGGCTGATTAAGGTTGAAAGTTGAAAAATAGGTTTGAGACCAACACTGAATTTAGCAAACTAAACAAGCACAGCAGTTTCTGACATGAGTCTTCGATATTAGGGCTTGTGGCCCTAATTACAATGGACAGTCAATTTTTCTTTATCAAAACATGATTTAAGCATGGGTAGTTAGACACTGCTGGTGTGCTTCTATGGAGGAGCGCTGGGTAATATGTATCTGCGGAGGAAATATTTTCGTTCTTTCAATATCTCCTCCGCAGTGCTATAAAACATTTCCTCCGCAGATACATATTACCCAGCGCTCCTCCATGGAAGCACACCAGCAGTGTCTAACTACCCATTATTTAAGTCTTCAAATTAAATGAATATCTAAAGGGAAAATGTCGGTCGTCTTTCTCCTGGCCTTACAGTTTTCTAACTAATATCAAATTATATAAACAAGCAATGAACATACCCATCATCTGCATAGGACTGGAGGAATGTCTGCGATCCTTTGGCTGAGGCATCATAACTGGATGTTGGGGCCTCCGCAGAGGTGGGGATGGTACTTCATTCGGTGATGTAGCACTCACAGGCACACTGACTGGCATTGCTTGATGATATGGATGTGAGTTTCCCTACAATCGATCAAAAGGGATATCTTTAGTCAAATATTCCGACAGTTTACACAGCTAAGGGGCCGTCGATTTTTGATTTTCATACTTTAGCAGCATGTGGCCGTTAACGGGGGGAGGGGGCTAGGTGTTGGGCCGCTAAGAAAGCAGGAAAATCTCCAAAAGGATACTTTTATTTCAGTAATTGTGGCGATTTTTGTTGATCACAATGCTGATGTTGATCACATCACAAGTACTTAAAGGTCATACTTTGATAATTTTCGCTGTTCAGTCAGCATCATCCTCATTTTTCAAGGCATGTTGAGACAACCTGGTGAGAATTATTTTGCTCCTGGTAGCCTAGGCCTCGATGTTCTGGACCTCATTTTCTACCAAGGGTTGTTGGGGGTTGGAGGGCGGGGGTCTCTAGTTAGCGGTCAAATGCCGCAAAAAATCAAAAGTCTAATTTCGATGGCCCCTACGTTGAAAGACTGCTGCTGATTCACACAACTGTAATTCAAACATCGCGGTTTAAGTGAAGTCAGTTCAAAAGTTTGAACACAGAGAAAGGCAGAAACATTAAACTTTCTTTGGCTCGATAACTTCCCGTACAACTAGGAAGTTTAAGCCATTGTCATATGTAGAAAATGCTTGTTACACTGTGACCTGTTAAAAATCACGAAAAATCTAAGGATTTAATTATTGATGACGAGCGCTAGGTCATGTCATAGGTGGGAAACTATTATGAAACATTTACCTCGCTTCTAGACTATATACATTGAACACCTTTTGTGCCCCCCCCCCCCACCTTTTGTGTTCAATTTCTTACAAATTTCTTACGAGCTCCATAAAAATTGGCATGTTTACTACCTGTGCCCCTGGTGAACATTTCAAAACGAAGATTTTTGAAGCCTTTCCAATGTTTAGGCATTACTAAAGTACCTTCCCAGTGACGTAAAATCGTTTACACTTGAGACTGTCATCGAGCCTGTCTACCATCACGAGGCTCAGTTGCTGGCAAATTTGATCAAGGATTCTAGGCCTGTTTTTTTTTTAAGGATTTCGAGATGAAGTGTGTTTTTGTAGAATAATTTGAAAGCGAACATCATGTTTTCTTTCACCAGCGTTTATCGCCAGCCGTCGTATTTGATCCCGTGTGTTGTATGCTACGTTGTACTTTCGTAATTTTACACCTTCCTATTAAAGGGTCTGTTTCATCCAGCATGCCTTGCAAGTGCCGTGTAGGTCATTGTTGTTGCCATTTTCATGGCATGCTGGATGAAACAGACCCTAGAGACCGACGAAGGGCAGTGAAAAATTTTATACAAAATATGAAACGTGTGAAAGCGATAAGACCGATTTTAAAACAGTAAACTTTCTGATCTAATTTGGTATGTTGGCTACATTTAGGAATTTGATAAATTTTTTGGGAGCTACAGCATTTGAAACGTCTAAACATGTTTCTGACTTACTCACTGGTTAATTAAACTTCAACTAATTTGAAACTTATGCTGTGTTTAATCCAAAGCAATGAACTAGTAAGCTGTGTAAATAAATGTTTCTGGTAAAAAGATTGATTTCCCAGATACAATGAAATAACTTTTAATCCTACAATGTCCAGCTGAATTCTTATCAAGGCCTATCAAGACCCTATTCATTTAGCTTCATTAAAAACTGTTGATAAATCCATTATTATCCCTTGATACAGATAAACAGAATAATAAAACACGTCATTTTGTTGCTGCATATCAACCTTGTAATTGATTAAAGTCTTCTGCGGTTACTTCAAGCCAAACCACTACATCTATCATTATAAAACCATCCATTCAACAGCAAAACCAACATGAGGAAAAATTCACGTCAACGGAAGGAAACCTTGGAAAACCTCTATGCAAGAACAGTTACACCCTATGCTATGTCTACGAGTCCCTAGTTTTACCGAGCTCATCTAACTTACTGAGCATCGGCATTTTGCTACAAGATGGTCAAGACAGAATCATGAAAACAATACCCTATTTCACGACGCATCTGATGCGCAAGGGCAAATTTTGTAACACAAAAGATTCAACCTTCCAAACAGACAAAGCAATCTACCATTTCGAAGAGTAATTTCAAAACATCTGAGTGAACTTAATCAAATCAAAATAAACAGAGAAGCAAAACATTATTTTGAGGGTGTGAAATCTATTCTCGAGGTGTCTCAAATAGAACTGTACCCTTCGTTTCACAAATTCATCCTTGCTATTCTGATGTAGAAAGTGGCCTAAATTGTAAATAAATTTACAACAGACCGTTACACCAACACCGTGGTATAAACTGAGAAAAATACTTACAACATAAGAAAGCATATTGATATGTAAAGAGAAGGCTAAAAATATTTGGTATCGACGTTTGTTGGGCTAATTACAGCAAGAAATTATCCAAATACAGCAAACATTTTCAGAGTAGCTTCAAAATCCCCAGTTAACCGAAAAGGTAGCTAAATCGACCGTCAAAATCCAGCTACAGATGACATTAGTTTCCAGATATCAGTAACCACAAATGCCCACTTTCCGTTTTGACTAGAAGATTGTCGAATGAAGAACAAATAACTGATAGTGTATGGAGATGGAAATGAGAGATCCTTATCAAAAAATTATGAAAATTAGCAGTGATTCTTGGAAAACTTTGAAAGCATTTTACGACGCTATGCTCAGGTCTCGCGTTCAAATCAAGCAAATAAAGCAGTGCAATCTTTTCCATCACTCAAAGGCTCTTGGGTAACCAGCAAACATTGCGATCATTTGCTTTGTTTCTCGTAGATTCCATTCTGTTCAAGTGCAATCTTTTGACACACGTAAGAAGAAACATGGCCGCCTCTGGAGCTGCAGTATCGTTCTGCTGACTTGAGCGAAATTACACTCTTTTTTCTATAAGAATATTGTTTATAAGAATATTTAGGCTCAGAATCATCCAAATTTTAAGAATATTATAAGAATATTGCTCAGCCTTATAAACTCGCATATTTGTGTCTCAATTTTCAACAGTTGCCTGTTTTGCGATGTTCATAATAGAGAGTCGCATGACTGAAATCTAGATTTTTCAAAAAGCTTGTTTAAAATTTTACGATTGTTAAGAACATTCTCATAGTTATAGTTGCTTAAATTTTTCTTTTGTTTGACCATTTCCTCATAATAACATGACATTTCTTTTACCCCTGAAACCATATCAGATTTGAAAAATAAAAATACTTTAAGAATATGTCAAGGCTCAAAACGAAAATTTCTTAAGAATATTGACGCTGGACAAAATTTATAGTATTCTTGTAAAAAAAAGAGTGTGCACGATTTTTCACGCAGCATGAAATAAGGCTAGACTCACATGATAGTTCCAGTTATCGCAGCAACAACAACAACAACAACAACAACAAATCCATCAATCTATCAATAGCCATAACTACGAACTTGTAATCAGTCTAAAATTAGGCCACCTGTACAATTAGAGCCGCATTGCATGCCAGTTGCCCAAGAACCCTTAACGCATAAACCTAAGATGTTTACCAAATGTAAAATAACAGTCCTTTTCGAGGCAGAAACTGCCACATTCTCAAACGATACAGTGATCAAAATTAAGGTCAAGTTCAAAATCAAATTTTACTGGTAAAATAACATACCATTTGGTTGTGCTTCATCATTTGGTCAAATTCTTCATTTATCTTGTTAAACTTCAATTCGGTTCTTGGAGTAAGTACAAACTGCAAAAAAAGATGAAAAAACAAATCATGAGCATTACGTCGATTCAGGGGTAAAAGAATTCTTTACACAAGCAATGATCACACATAAAGGGCGAATCACTCCAAAAATCTCGTACAATTTCGTTAAAAAAAATTCAAGAAAATCCCAAAAAAATCCCAAGAATTTCAAGGAGTCTTGGAAAATCTCAAGAAGTCTTGAAAAATCTTGGAAATCTTTATGAAATCTTAGAAATCCCAAAGAAAGTCCTAAAAACCTTCACAAACCTAAAATAATCTCAGAAAATTCCCCCAATAAATGATACAGATTCTCAAAAATCTTAAAAAAAACTCTTTGAAAATAACAAAATCATTTAATCCTTAAAATCCTGGAGGAGCTTTAATATTCCTAAATGTCCAAACAATGGCCTCAGAAATTGGTAAGTATTGCCTCATTCAATTAAATAGTAGGAGTGGTGCATGGTGTGTCATCATTGGCCATGAAGTCTTTAAAAGCCTTTCAGAATCTCAGAAATCTTTGAAAATCTCATAATCTCAAAAATTTCAATCAGTATCCCAAATCTTGAAACCTCTAAAATATCTTTGAAAACCTCAGAAAAAAACCTAAAAAATCTTTGACAAATTTGAGAGATTTTTAAAATCCCAAAATCTCGTACGCTGAGTAATTTGCCCGTCGCTCATACACAAGCTTTCTTATGAAAGCCCGGAAGACTGTGATAAGAAGGCCAGGCAAAAATACACGGTGGTACTCTTAGCACTTTCCATCCTCAGAAAAAAAGAAAAATACCTTGAAGTCAATTAATTGGGTATCTGGTATTTGCAACAAAAGGAACGAATTTTGGTTGAGATCCTACGAAAGCAGTGGCGGACACCTGGGGGTGAAGGGATGCGATCGCGCCCCCCCCCCCCCAATGTTGGCTAGAACAAAGATCTTTTGCTTGAAATCAATAGAAAGAAACAATGCTTGTTAACTTAAACAATAGCTTCGCCCCCCCCCTCAAGTGTCCGCCATTGTACGAAAGTCATCTCTACGAATCTTGGAAATCACACCTAAAGATTGAATAAACAGGTTAAGAAACATTTTGCTCCAAACTAAAGCATTTTGGACCAAACAAAGAACTTTTTGTACTGAAAGCTAATTAAGTTTCTTTGGTGAAGGAACCCACTGAAACACGGTACCTTGAAAGTCCTGAATAAGTCCTGCATGGCATGATGAAATACTGGCAATTTTCATATGATCATTATTAATCGTACATATTCGCTGTTGTTTTTATCGTTTTCGGTGTTCGTCATCTTTACTTCATTTTACACTTACATCGTCGTGCAAGCATCTTACTCTCATTGGGTACGATGCCACACGACGCGTCGATTTTGTGGCCTGTCCTTTTCACAGTCACCATCGTACCTTCAAAGCCTACACGTAACAGGTCCTTAACGTGAACGCTCTACCTTAAAGGGGGTGTACAATCCGTCCTCTCTGCGTGGCTCTGCGTGTCAAATCATCGAATGTGTTTAGGCTAAACACAACATAACTAATGGCGATTTTGCACAGAGGATAGTAATCCAAAGTATCTGCGACAATCTTGGTGATCGAAGCTTTGGTGGAGGATTTGTTCTATTTTTCTAATGCTGAATATTTGAAAGTTTTAATGGATGTCCAAAGTTTCATCACATTTCATAGACAGACAAGAAAACGCTGCAACGAAACTTACATAGAAGCTTCGATGAAACTGGCCACCATTAAAAACCCAAGGCTAGTCACGTGCGCGGGTTGTCCCTTATTTTCTGATTATTTACAAAAATCTTGTACAGCCCTTTTAACTGTCATTATTCACATTACTTAACGGGACCACCTCATTAGCCACCCAGGAATATCACACCTGCACAGGGGATAGTGCGTGACAGGATAGCTGGTCAGAATGTCAATCACAACACGCCTCTGCTTTAGTAAATATCCTTTCTCCGGCGGTGACGTCAAGTCAATGAAGAAACGAGTTGAAAAGGTACAGATCAATGATTCTCACACCTTAACATACTAATATTCAATAGGCTATTGAATAGCATTGAATAGCTTTTGGCAACTGAATCTATTTCATGATACTTAGCAGTATCTAATAGCTTGCCTTACAATAGGCGATTGAACAGCACAGAATGGCATTGAATAGCATTGAATAGCAATGAATACCCTTTCGTAATCGAATCACAAACTGATTCTACTCCACACTAGTTAATTGAATAAACTTACACTTGCTGCACCTTCGCCCTCTTCCGGTGAATTGCATTGTTTGTTTTCTTTCCGTGAAATAGCCTGAAAAGAAAATAACACTTTCAAATATGCCAAGTATCTAAATGATGCAATAGCATTTAAAGAAAACAACAGCTTAAAATACGATACGTTGAAATGGCTTGAAAAGAAGGTAACACCTTTCAAAATGCGAAATATCTGATCAAGAACATCATCCTCTAAACTTGACTTATTTGCATAATGAATACTATCAATAAGTGGCTAATGATGCATTCGTTCTAGAAAACGGTTGTTTTAACATAATTAAGCTGCTAATGAAGTCAAGAACGTGCCAATTCTGGGTAAATTTGTTGTTGTGCCAGGGTAAACATCATCGTAATTTATCNTCTAAAACTTTATTTCTGTATGTCTCTCTTATTCTATGTCTCTCTAACAAAGGTACATTCGTTTTTTCTTGACTTTTAACTGCAAAATTGGTAAATTTTTGCCTTGATGTGCATGGCTTCTTCTTGATGAAAATGTCAATGCAAAATGGAAGCCCTTTGTCGAGAAGAAGGCACAACTTCGAACAATACAGCAATTTTAGGCCCAAAAATAAGAAACTAATTAAGAAACTTTTACTACTAAAACACCGAAATTTTCATGCGAAATTAAGAAACTTTTAGTACTAAGTGCTGATCCAAGTTTCTTATAAAAAAAACGTGTATTATGTGAAATGAAACTACATCACCTCCATATGGCATGGCAGTAATACCATATGTTTCACAACACATTTTGAAACAGAAACATCAAGCAAAAAGAGCACAATGGGACGACCTGATGACGTTGTAGCATCATGGGGTATGATTCTGGCACAGGCACACAACAGGATAAGTAGTTGGAATTTTGTCTCAATCAATGACGTAAAAGAAATCGTTGGATTAATTGTGAGATTATCTTGTAATTCTATACACAATAATCTAATTCTTCTGCCAGTTATCTCAACCATTTCAAAGCAAAGCAAAATTTGAGTTGCAATTTTATGGAATACCAAAGAACAGGACCTTGGGACCAAGGACTCCTATGATCCTTAGGACAACTGTTTACTGATACGAGTTGAACAATAGTTAATATGGTAAAACCCTGGGGCACTATGTATGATTTAGTTTCGTTTAATTTAGTATAATATTGTAAAACCCTGGGGCTTCGTTTGTTTTGAATCACTGGTTGAGAGAATTTCCTTGTCTGCGATCGCTAATCGCTTTGAATTCCAATGCCAATCAAAAGCAATTTGATGCAATGCTATTGTCTTATAAAATCTGTCCTTGTTGGTTCAATTCGTTGTTGTATCAGTGAAAAAATCAAAGCCATTTACGAATCTTATTGTGTCAAATCTGTCTAATTTGAAATAAGCCGACGTCAAATATTGCTATAGGATCACGGGAAACCTTTGTATCGCATGCGCTATCTGTGCGCCACGGGGGGGGGGGTCTTTGCCCAATTTTTGGGTAGGAGTCGTTCGCGACCATATTCAAATTGTTACCTTTGCTTAGCCCATTTTTTATGAATTTGT
>REGL01000015.1:542568-572729 GCA_004194395.1 Aurelia aurita complex sp. Pacific | reverse complement strand
TTCCTTTCTTCTCAATGGAAAACTAAAACTTTGGTAACTCAGTTTTTTTCAGAAAGTCAATGAAACTTCATCCTCAATTGATTTGGAAATCGTGCAAATTCTGCAGCTTATCTTATTAAAGTCTGTGTTGAAAATGGACACATATGGAAAAACCAGGGGACACGAAGCAAAGATCTTTACAGAAAGATATAACACAAATGTTAGAAAGTGTCTATAGTGTCAGAGTTGCACATGGATGGAACCATCTTCCAAGAGATATAGTAAATGCGAAATCATTGAACTCATTCAAGAAGAAACTGGATGATTACTATGGCGACATTAAATACTCATGTGACCCAATTTTGTTTAGGCAATAAAATATTATTTAAATATGGGGAAACTCGTGTTTTCAGATCGTACGGTATTGTCCCAGTATAACATACTCCACATCAAACATCGGTTACAACATGCCCCCTTTTAGGATGGACCCTAAAATTTAGATGAAGGCTCATGTTTTTGAACAAATCTTTCCTTTTTACCCTACAGCCGATCCCTAAATCTATGTTATAATGAGACTATACATAATGAAAAATTATAAGTATTAAAAAAAAATTTGAACTGTAATAGGCTTTTAGCCTCAAACAGAATCTATTTATGTTATGTTATGTTATGTTATCTTCGCAGGAGGCAAATGGGGGGAGGAGGGCTTTGGCGAATACTATTGATAGATACCCTTGTTATATGAAATGGTCTTTGATCACGATTTCACTAGTGGATGGTATCAAAATCATGGCAGTGGGGAATCCTGCTTTGTAAACAATCCTGCTTTATATCTTCCTTTTGTAAACAACGTTACCAAAGTTTTAATTTTCCATGAAGAAAAAAGAAAAGTTAGGGCATTCGCATGGCACCTACATTTAGTAGGAGCCCACCAGTACCAAATCGATATAGTACACTTTTATGTGATTCCATCATCTATTCCGTCATTTCGTCATTTCGTTCTGTCGTTTCGTGATTCCATGGTTTACAGAGTTTTGAAAACCTCAATCAGATAAATTTCACGGCTATCTGACGTGGCAAATTTGATTGCAGGAGCTTTAGCAAACGAATGAAGATGCTTATCGGTGAGCTGTTTGTGTTCAATTGAATATTTGGTCTGTCAAGCATTGTTTGTTTTTCGTAAGGCATTGACTGTAACTTGATTAATGGTAGTGATAACAGGCACCCCTATTTCAAATATTGGCAAAATTCTTTGTCAACAACCTTTCGTAAAACGAGATTAGGCCACTTAGGCCCATCTCATAACGGAGCAACATCTCGGAGCATGCTCAGCAAGTGAAGTAATCACAGAACCAAATAAAGCGCCCACTGAAACGATTGATAATGATTCAATAGCTGGATGCTAACAAGCCCCATCCCCACTACCTTCCAAAATGGCATCATCAGCGATGATCTGCGAGCGCATACCTGAAAGCGAGACTGCGCGCACCCTCTGGTACCAAATTGGAACCATACCTTCAAATAGACGATACAGTTTTGGAGATTAAAAGGTTACACAAGATCGTGCAGACCGAGAGCAGAAATTAGGGTTTTTAGTTTTATTTCTAATCGCACCAATTACTCTGGAAATCTGAACTCTGTCTTCGCATATTTTCTTTTTATTAAATTGATTTTATCAAGAGTTTGCCTTGGAAAATCTGAATGTAGCAGCTGCTACGGTTTGCAGCAATCTGAATACGCCCCTGCATCACAATCCATTACCTATTTTCCTGCAGTTTTATCATACGCAGCATTGTAGCGAGACTCCATATGAAATGATTTTGTCTGCTAATTTCCTGTCAGTTATCAGCTTGCTGATATGGAAGAACAACTTCTCATCAAATGAAATGCGTCCAAACTTCTGTTTCATACCACATTTCGGGACCGTGCAAAGCTTTTACGTCGCATTATCGACCCCATGATAGACCCCTTCCATTCCTTTAAAGATGTCTTCAACAGTTCCACTGAGAATGCTTCCCGGGGGGGGCACTCCCATACTTGACCTGACGGGATGTGCCGCTCAACAGGGTGTCCTTTTGCGGTAAGAATTATGCGACAGGGTGTCATTTTCTAGCGAAAATTATGCGACAGGGTATTATAATAGGTAAAAAAATTATGCTACAGGGTATTTTTTTTTTTTTTTTTTTTTTTTTTTTTTTTTTTTGGGTTTTCCCCCCCCCCCCCTCCCCTCCCCTGTCTAAATACCCCCCCCCCCCCCCCCGGGGAATGCTTTCACTTTTAGGCCACAATTTTACGATGGGCAAAAGACCACAAAAATCTTGTGGGCCGTTAGAAAAACTTTCTTTTCACATAAACTCCCCCAAAAATCCCTTAAAATCGCTTTGCTCGGCTTTGTTGACAAATATATACACTTTTCAAAAGATATGAGTGAAACGCCCCTTGTAAATTTCCATCTTGGTCAATGTGAGTTCAATGTGTTGCAACACCGTAGCTTCGGGGTAGTTTCGAGCATCGAGTGAATACCTGTAACCAGGATGCAATATCGTTCTTGTTGGCACAGACCAAAATAAATTTGGCAGGGTCTTGTTTACAAGAAACATCCCAGAAAAATCCCGAAAAATCAGTTTCAAGGCTGCAACAAAATATCGTTCTCGTTGGAAGGAAGTACAATAGCATGAAGCCTGTCATTCATCATTGTTTAAAATTCAAAAGCTGTTCAAAATGAGCGGCTCTTCTGAGCATCATCCCCTTGGCGCCAGTTCGTCATTCCAAATATGGTCATTTCTATACAATATAAATTGCTCAATTGCAGCTTTTGTTTCATTCCTGCTCTGCATCAACCCATCAAGGCTTTGTGTGCCATGCCAAATAGTTTTGAAATTTTACTAGTATTTTACAAGTATATCAGTCAGTATCTCAAATATATCTTCATCATTTCTTCGTGTTGTCATTATTTTATTATACCGGGTTTCCCAAAAAGTACTCCTCTTTGAAAAATCGAAAAAACTTGATTACATGGCCGATCTTGAAATTTCTTTCTTCGACAAGTTGATCAAAAACCTTATATTCCCTGGTATAGCTATCTTGTGATTGATCTAACCTTAGTAAGTTGAACTCTTTTGGGGGCGGCCTGATTTTGAAGCACACTGCAGAAAAGCACTGCTGATTACCAAATTCATCTACGTTGGTATATTAAGCTTCTAGTTTGGTTATATATGTCAGATAGAAACGCAAAATATCGGTGTAGCCTTGAAGGATATTGAAAATCCCTAAATAATGGCTCTTAGGCTGGATTTAAAATGTTGATGAAAGGGTATAGCTCAGAATAAGGTCTTTCAACCTGTCATTTTATACCCTTTGAGTAACGAAAACACACATTTTATCATCTTTAAACATATTTAGATAATTGATAAAAGAGATAAAAAAGACAATTTTACGCCATGTTTGCTAATTGCGTTTCAGTGACTTATTAAATTGGAGTACTTTTTGGGACACCTGGTATCTTCAATTAAGAAATTCTGGAAACAAATTGCTCAAGAGACGAAGATTTCTCTGAGGCCTAACTGCATAATATGAGGTTGGCAACCTGCATTTAATGTAAATAGGTTCCTCCTACCTCGATGATATCTGCATTCGTACGGCTTTCATGAGGTTCGTTATATTCCGTATACCTCAAAAGGATTTTGTCCATATCTGAACTTGCATACTGGAATAACTTGTTTCCAGAATTGAAGATGATAAGGGCAATCTCGCAGTCACAGAGAATACTCAGTTCATAAGCTTTCTTCATCAAACCAAACTTTCGCTTGGTGAATGTGACCTGTAAGGAATACTGAATCGTTAGGGCTATTGCAAGGTGCATCTCCGATAAGTGCTGCTAAATGTTGCGCACGCAACATTTCAAAGTAATCTGATCGGCTAACTTCAAGATGAGACGTCAGTCAAAGAGCTGCAAGTCAGAGAAAGGTTTTGCTTCTTGCTAACCAATTGCTAACAATGATCTTGTGTGGCACCAAAGTCGACTTTTGTGTTATCTAAAAGTCGTTTTTGGCCTAAATTCTCTTTGTCTTGGCGCACAAAGGATCATGGTTGACAATAGGTCTTTAATGACATGAAGAAGGTTTGCTAATTTTCATATAAAAAACAAGGAAATCTCTGGGTTGTTGTGGCAACAGCAACTGGGCTGTAAACAACTTGAGGAGTTCGAAATATCTCGTTATTTCGACTTGACAAAATCTGGAAGTTTTGAATAACGAACTGGTATTCGGAGGAAGGTTTTATTTTTCTGGACTCAGCACAATCTTAGCAATGTCTTCCAAACACACAAACAGTCTGCCATCAAATTCTTATTTTGGTATTCCCTTTCCCAGTTCACTAATTCCCAGTCACGTTGCGCAACTGTGCTCCATATCCAATTTTACCCCTTTCGTGACCATCTCACAATAATGACAGTTTAGAATAAATGGGGGAGGGTACTTTTAGACCACTTCAGGACGGGGCAACGCCCTTTTGGTTGCCAGCGCAGAAAAGCAATTGAAAGCTCCTCAACAATATATTGCATGGTTTTCACGAGCAGACATGAAATCCTGTAATATTTCAAATAGCATAATATGAAGTCCTTCAAAATCAAACTTATATAAATTCTTCCATAATAGCTCTAGGAATAAAAGTGAAGTGACCAATTCGTTTACCAGTTCGTGCTGTGAAATATCTTTAATACCTTTGAACATACTTTAATTATTTGGACCGAGTACTTCGGCTGTGACTTCTGCCAATGTTTCTGGGTATCTTATATAGAAGCGTGCTGTGGGGCATATCATTCCATCTAAAAATCCTTCTGTTTTCAAGAAGGAACCCAACTCTCAAATCACTAAAAAATTAAAAACTCCAGCCCTTGGATAACTAAGGTACTTTAACCATGTCTAAACATTGTGTAAGGTTCAAGAAATTTTGTTTGAAATGTTCACGACGGTACAAGGAGTGAACATGGAACTAATAAGAAACTCGTAAGAAACTCTTGAGTACTCAAAATCTGACAATTTAAAGAAAGTTTCAGACCAGGCTTAAATTCTTAACTGGTTATCTAAAACTACTTGTATTGCTCTAAAATATCTCGTATGCTTTTTCGAAAGAGTGATGTATGCAACCTTTGAAGTGTGCAACTATCGTACGACATTTTTATATCTCATGCCTGTTTAATCATTGCCGAGTTGCTGCAGCAACAGACAGATGCAATAATCAACAAGATATAGGTGTTGTTTGCAAAGCATTAAAAATATTTGCCAATGTCAGACAAATCATAATTTCTCTTTGATAAGAACCGGGCAGGAAATTATCAGCTCGAGAATCACAGATAGATAGTGGAATACCTCTAGGCTTATCCAATGAGTGTAATCGGATGAAATTACCTTGTCAGTGCATGAAATACCTACTCGAAAGCACGTAAAACAGATACCATTTTGCTTGAAGAAAAGATAATCTAAAAAGTGGATATGGCGGGATAAATGTTTGTTGATGACAACAAGGAAATAGCTTGAATTAATTATTCTCCACTTGTACTCGATGCAAAAATTTCAAAGGAATTTTTGCACCCATCGGGAAATGGTTCCTTCCAGCCTTACTTGACTTCTACTTAAAGAACTCTACTAGAAATCTACTAGAAATCTGAGCTGTGATTTCCATGATGCATTCCTTGAACATCTGTGGCCTTGGGTGGCAGAATCAAATTTAAATTGTTTGGCCAAATTTAACACATTAGTCTGCTCAATTTAGATCAAATATGGTTGTCATTTTGAATAAGGAGGCAGAGATCACCTCTGGCAACGATTTCATGACCAAACTAATGAGCATTCATAAATCCTTGGCTAACAATTGACTTCAAGGTTCTGGCAAAGTTTCCTGAGATTCGATTCGAGATTCCTTCCCATGGGGCAGGGCAAGAGCAAGACAGAAGACTTCAAAGATGGAGGCCACGGGCCAAACATGACACTTATAAGTAACTTGGATATGCACTTAGTACTAAAATGAAAAATTCGATATGTTAGCAGTAAAAGTTTCTAAATTTGTTTCTTATTTATGGGGCGTAAAATTGCGTTATGGTTCGAAGTTGAGCCTTCTTATCGACAAAGGCCTTGCATTCTGCATTGATATTGTCACCACGAATAAGCCATGCACATTAAGGGGAAAAGTTACCATTTTTTTCAGTCAAAAGTTTAAAAAAGGTTCACTTGATATTTACAACCGCAATGCCGTGCGAACCGTAATTTACAGACTCTTAAAATAAATAAAATTTTAGAAACGTAGTAATAGAGTTTCTAAAATTTAAGATGCCCTGCGCAGGAACACCAAAAGCGACGCGAGGAAAAACAACACTGATTCCCGAGATTGGCGGTAAAAAGAAAATTTCAGTGAAAACCCCTCCCACATGCTTGCACTTAATACTTCTGAAAGTAAATATGTTAAATATTTAAGCAAAACTTTTTGGATATTCAAAGAATTAAGACAACACTGGTATCCTCAATGAAGTTGAAATCCGTTATAACACCAAGGCTACGAGAGAGCTTAGCAGGTCAAGCTATTATTTGAGTTGGTCAGATTCAGACGTTTAAAAATGGACAGACGCGCTAAAAATAGCAAAATCTGCTCTTAAAATAGAAAAGGAATCTATCACCTCATTTCTATTGTTCCAACATCTCAAGAACTGCTAGAGTTACAGGAAGGGATAATCTTCACCGGACATTGGAATATCAAACAAATGCGAATCGCTGCAAGAGATTTCTCAGCAAATGGATGACTCAGGGGACGCATGCAATTCAATGCATGGTAGTAAAAAGAGCTTATGAAAGTTTTCATGAGCAATGAAAAACGGAGAATGGAAAAGGGAAGGGTCTCACAATAGGGGGCATCATCCTTAGGGCAAGGCACAAGGCATGGCAAGGATGGCTCTTACCTTTAACAAACGTGAAATTGGTCTCGCAACAGGTGGTATCCGCATCGTCAGCGGCAAGGCACAGCTAGATTTGCAGTAATCATTGTATTCTTTTAGCGCTGCTGATAGACCACGGAATTAGACTTGGAGCAAGTCTACCACGACAATGACTGAGCCCTCTAATTCGCTAATATATAACTTTTGTGGGATTTCTCATAGGCTAATTCCAAATAACTGTGACAGCACCTTGCACAATAAAAATATCACGCTCCTTTGACAAAAACTTCTTTGTTTTTAATAAAAATCCTCAAAACACCCCAAAAATCCATTAGTTTTCACAAATCACGTAAGCTTTTCCAAAGAGTGATATTCACTCAAATTTTGGCCCCTGATGTTTATGCACGATCCCAACTGACAATTTGCTTTGACCAGAGTCGGAAGGAAAATATTACACTATCTAATCCATTATCGCTCGGGGGGGGGGTATCTTCACCTATCATCTGACGGGGACGTGCCATTTTGCCCAAAAGATTGGTACCCAACCCACAACTCCGCAAATTTGAATGAACCTTAGGATCATAGTTTTGCAATTCTAATGAAAATCTGGGCCATAATTACGGAAATTATGAAACATTTCCTGTAATTCCTATTCAGTACTGTTGCAAATTTCTCCAGAACAGGACCCATCATTTCACAAAATTTTTCAAAAGGATATCCCTGATTCCAAAACTTATTAAAAAGGGTACCCGTAAAATGGCACGTCCCCCTGCATTATCTACAACTACAATTGCAGGGGTTAAGAGGTAAAAATATGAACTATCACCCTTACCTGTCGGTTCCTTTCATCATTGATTTTGGAGATTTGTATTTTCTTCCTACCCATTTTCTGATTCTCAAAGTTGAGGGTCTGTGGGACGACTCGAGGAGCCAATGGTTTATCTTTTCCTGCCTCAGATGCCAGCTTGAAACACTACAATAGCTAAACAAGCGTACTGCAATAGAACAACAATATACGGAAGTTACTCGCTGCTTTCGTATTAAAATAGAAACAGAAAAATCAAACAAGTTACATAAAACCATAAATAACATTGCATTGTTTTGTTAACCTCCGATTTGGCAAGGAGTAAGACTAAGCATGTAGAAGTGGATTTTTCATATGATCTTGTTATGGTTACAATTCTGATCGTCTTTAATACAGTCTAATGCTCGCAGCAGTTCTCCTTTCTTTAATTCATAGAGAGACATGACCCGTAAAATGCTAGGCATCTAAATTTGTAACGAGTTATAATGGCAGATTTAGGAATTCAAAATAAAGAAATTGTTACAGAGTCACGAGCTATGTGCGTGTGACCAGCCCTGTGCGTAGCATCGTTGACAACCGACCCTGGGTATCAGAACCAAAAAAATTAACACGAGGAGGAAACGAGGGAAGGGAAGAAATCAACCCTCTTCTCCAAGCACCGAAGGTCATAAAATTGAAAGCGTGACTCCTTTCTAAAGTCTATCTTGAGGAATGAGCATGCGGAAAAGAGCACGCGGCAGTCATTTTTATGCCTCCACAAACTTTATAAAAATTTCACCAAAATTTTCTCTCGAATTTGCTTATGATGGGGACCCTAAATAGCGTTAGGACAACGGCCTAAAGTGAGCAAAATCACTTTTAAAGATACTTCAACTTTATGATGCAGTAAAATGGTTGGAAACGGCGATAAGAAACTCGGATGACATTAAATCTTAACTCTAAAATTAAAAAGAACCGCGGAAAGAACTGTAAACGGGGACATGTTCGGTAAGATAATCAAATTTTGGTGATTTTCAAGACATCTATCTGTATCAAGTCATAAGTCTATTGCCTGGTAGACTAATAACCTAATTTGTTGTTTTCATTCAAAACTTTTATGAACTAAATCTTTGGGGTTGTTGTTGTTGTAGCTGTAACTGCGAACAAAGAGCAAATGTCTAATTTTTTAGGTCACCCAGCAGCTGCTTCTCATTTCATGAATGGTATGAAGGAATTCTAAACTTTTATCAAACCTGACAGATTATGAATGTCTTTTGGGCTCAAGGTGGGTCCCTGGGATGATGTTGTTTTCACGGCGATTGTGCTTAGAGCAGCAAACGGTTCAAGCTAGAACCTCCTACCGTTCAACCTAATTCCTATGACGTAGGAACGAGCGATATGGATGGAAAGAAATTCCATGAAAACAAACAATATTTGAATGAGCAAAATAAATCGTAAATCTTTACAAAGGAGCAAAGGTAATATAATTTGTGATTCAAATCAAAAGTCAGTTGCAGCATCACAAAGGGGCCGCAGGTGGAGAAAAATTCTAATTACCAAATGATAAAAAGTTTGCAATCTGAAGCCATATCATCAAAAGGCGTTGGGATGAGTGATCGGAAAGGCGGAACGCCTCAATTACCAAATCATCGAATTTGCAAAAATCTCGTACACCTTTGGCAAGAATCATTTTGTTTTCAAGAAAAATCCGTAAAGAATCCCCCAAAAATCCTACTGTTTTAAAGAATCTCGTATGCCTTTTCGGAAGAGTGATACACCCTTCGCAAATCATTCCCCAAAAATCTTGTCCAGCTTGAGCGAAGATCATTTGTTTTGGTGAAGAATCGCGGTAAAATCCCAAAGATTCCCCAAATATTTTGATGTCATAGATATCTCATTAGTCCCATGATCCTCATTTTCTTCTCGCGTAACAAACAGGGGGGAATATTACCTACTTTCAACGAAAATCTATCCCCTTTCTCTAGCAGCCCCCGGGGTCATGTAGAAATGCTATTGCTTTATTCTACATCTCCAAAGCCTTTCTAGCAACGAGTGAAACATCAACATTACAAACATCCAGATGTGGAGTTAACACCGTTCAGAACGAACGAGTTTGCTATGGCCTAACTAATATGGCCTACCTGGAAGAGCCCTGGACGGGCTTCAAACATGCGGCTTATCTCACAGAACTTACAAACAAAACGCAATTTCAATTTGGCAAGCATCCGTAATTAAAAGAAATAAAATTAAACACTAAGGGTGTAATAAAGTAAAAGTCATTCAAAACCGACCAAAACGACTTGAAGTACCATAAGGCCCAAGTTATCGGTAGATTTGCTAGACGAAATGCAAAATATGCTCAAGATTTCCTCAAAATACGCAGAAATATTGTGAAGGGATGATAAAAACGCTAGCTTTAATGATATATAAAAGAAATGAGTCACCTCTGTGTTGCGGGATCCGTCCCGTTAGAAATCCAAAATAAGAAGCAAAAAAATCCAAAAATAGGTCGTAGGTTCTGCGCATAAATTCCGCTCGTGATCAGGTTGCGATTAGGCCCTCGAGGAAATTACCGGGGTTGCAAAGAAAAATAGGACCTGCAAAAATTGGGTGATCTGATGCTCACTCAGGTGGCAAGGGCGAAAAACTAGGCGGCCTAGGAGATTAGCGGTTGAATGTCGTGTTATGATATCAGTAAAAAAAGGTCGAACAATTAATTGAAATGAAAACCCAAAGGCATGAATAAGTACTTTATCAAAAATCTCCAGTAACAACGAGATCTATTAAGAACGTCCTGTTACTTCTCATTTGTGTATTCTACAAAGTTATAAAGTTTTTGTTTGGTATTTATACAACAGTGGCCGATTTTACCTGCTGATTTTAGCTTCGAAGGAATTTTAAAGAAGAAACTCGCTGGTAAAGATTTTGATGAAAAAATTCAAATTAACGCGAAAAATTCCAGAGCTAGCAGGTCAGAGATGGGAGAATTTTAAATTGCAAATTGAAGTGCAGATGGTAAGGGCATTGTTTGAATAGTTCACTTTTCATATTAGCATGAAACACAGCTACTTGGCTTGAAATTAAAATATTCCTTTGTTGGCTATTTGCTGGTCGTGGAGTAGGCAAATAAAAAAATTGATTTACGCAGAAATTCAGCAAACTCTCGATTACTGCTGTAAAGAAACGAAAGAAAGCAACCAAACCTTTTATCAAATAAAGCAAATTTCATCATACGTTCACAATAAAGGGATTTCAATGGAGTTTACAACACAAAATCAACACGATATTTGTTGATCAAATATTTGGAAAACCTCAATATGATATTGAAAACATCAAAATGCCAGGGAAATGGCTGGGCGTGCTGGGAATCGAGACCCACTCATTATCCCTGAAAAGACATATGCCTATTTCTTTTTATAAGAAACCGTTTATAAGAAACTCAAGACTCTCAGACCGCCAAAAAATTAAGAAACTCTTGAATGTTTTTCTTTATTCTCACTTGTTTCCAGTATCATAATACTCGAAAAGTGCATGAGTAATGTCTAAACATTGGAAAGACTTGCAAAACACCTCGTTTTGAAATGTTCAAGAGGGCACAGATCTGATACTTTAAGAAACTTTCAGTACTGACCCAAGTTTCTTATACAAAAATATGTGTACTACTGTACATGTATTTTTATAAGAAACTGCTGATAAGGAACCCAACTCTCAGATCTCCAAAATATTAAGAAACTCCAGTACTGGGAAAATATAACTTTAAGAAACCGTTTATTTTGACAAAGGAAATCTTTAACTTTATTTACTTATTTTTACTTGAGTAATGTAGTATACAGTACTTGAGTAATGTATAAACATTGGAAAGGCTTCAAAAAACCTTGTTTTCAAATGTTCAGGAGAGCACAGATAGTGAACACAAAGACGTTTAAGTTTAGATGCTAGTGTCTTTAGCGCGTAATTATTTTCTTTTTGGAAAACACCATAGAGCTGGGAATTCTTTGGTGAAGAAATGTTGGATTTCATTTCATTACTTTTAAATTTTTGTAAAGCTCTTTCTTTAAAAAATTCTCTGCAACAAACTGTTTATCAGTAGCCTTGTCCAGAAAATTGAGAAACTCCACAAGAAGCAATCACAGGTCAATTCAAAGGTAGGAAACTGTAGTAATTTTGTGGAGTAAACTTGAACAAGAATTGGACCTTCCTCAAAATTTAACTGCTTTATTAACAATGAAAGTTTCTTGGACAATCAAAAATGTTCTCTGAATTTCCTGACTGTTAATTTCTTGATTACATTCTTTTCATCTAAAGAGTTACTTCTTATCAAAAGTTTCTAATAAAATTATTCGCAAGGTACTTTGGTTGTGGGGGGTTGTGCAATCCAGTTTTCCATGAGACTTTCACAACACAAGTCCTTTTTCCAGAATCTTCCAAAAGGCTTCAATATCCAATGTAATTTTCCCAGGGAAGACTATTCTTTAGGAAATGTTCTGAAGACAGCCATGGAGGGCTCTTCAAAATTACTATAGCAAATATTACAAAATTTCCGTTAAAGACAATATCTGAGTTTATAGCTAATTGGGAATTTCCTATTACTCATTCAAATTGTACAGGCAAGGCTCCCTGGAGAGAAATTATCAAATTTTTGAAAATGAAAACAAAGTTTGATGTTTATCAAGGCAAGGAAACCAGAATGATCTGAATTAAAGGCTTCAGCATGGAAATCGCTTTTTGGAATTGGACAAACAAGCTCTGCTTCATTGGATCCCTCAGAAAATATGCTAATGATGGCTAAGAATTTAAGCATATGGTTGGAGAGTGGCTAAAGCAAATATCCTAATTGAGGATTTAATAAAGCTCACATAACCACATTGGAATCACTTTGAATCAATGGAAGCCCTTGTACTTAGACATTCGATAGGAATCAATCCCCTAATTTATTTGCGAGGTAAAGAGGTTGATGACATCACTTCCCTGGTCTTAAAGCTTCTAACCATGTGATTCAGTTACCTTGCTTTGACAAAGTTCCCCGTATTTACGAACTCTTTTTGGTCTCTATGCAGTTCAACCTTTTCTAAGCATTGGGAGACTGGGAGACTCATATCATGAGAAAATATTGGTGCACTCTTATGTTGGGGTAACATAGTTACCAACTAGCGTGAGGCCGTTTTTCCATACTTCCGTTGCTAATATAATAAGTAGGAAATCTTCAAGGTAACACCATACAGTTCACCTGTACGACTTCTGTTCACGTTTCAAGGCAATATCCTCATATATCCGTCCTTTATTTTGCAACTGGTGATTCTCTAGTGATCTAAATCTCATTGAAAAAGGTGTCGAAACATGAATGAATACCGTTGCAAAACATCACACCATGGGTTATTTTATTTGTTTGCTTTTTACCCTCAGATGTAATCAATTGTTTTCTGGACTCTGCAATCATATTTTTACCATTCATTTCAGCAAAATTTTGCTTTTCAGGAAATTTTTAGGAATATTGAAACAATTCTAACAGGAAATTTTTAGGAATATTGAAACAATTCTAAGCCTTTCAAAATCAATTTAGGGGCCACTGCACTGTAAAAACCAGAAATATTTCTAACACAAGAACTTCCTTCAAACTTTGGGTTCGTTGACAGCAAAATAACAGAACAGTGAGATACATCAGCTACGATTCATGACAGATTCAATTGTAAACTTCTCCGTGGTTTTCAAAGCCTTGTCTGGGTCCATCAAGTGTGGATAGAGCCCTACTTTTGTCGTTTGACAGCCAGAGTAAGCAAAAGCAGACCTGTGTCCTCGCCAAATTTAAATTTTGGCAACTCCCCCTTGATGCCTTGGAATTCTTTCAAACTTCGACATCATAAAACCATTCGGGCAACATATAGACTATGTTGAACTATTGCGGAAATCATTCAGTGAATAACAGTTCGTAATTTTACGGTCTACCAACAGATTTTATCAAGGGCCTAAGATATGACCTTGTCTGAAACCAAACATGGCCTCAACTTCGTAGTAAAAACTTGACGAGGCAAGCTTGGCGAGAAGCGCGCTTTCACTGCAAATACCTCAACAAATAAATTCTTATCAATTTCAAATTAACAAGCAACATGTACGATGTTCAAAATCATTCAGTAACTAATTATCTCAATGTTAACATGCAAGCAGTCCCGAACCTTCTGTATCAAATCATAACACGAGAGCGATCACGTCAAACTGAAATTGCATATAAATTTCGTTGATGAGAAACATGCTTCTTGTCCAAATTCGTTGCGAATTAATTTCAAATAATCTATACTCACCCTTTCCAAGCTGTAACTCATCTATAATACGAAACAACAATTGATAAACATTGGCCGACACTCCGATCGCAGAAGAAACCTCGTGAAACCCTTGTAAAGTCATACGAAACAACATTGTAATGGCTTCGAGAGCAGACGATTGAAATTTGCTAGGCCAAGCGAAGTTCTCTTGCGATGAAATTTTAGGCAGAATTCGTGAGCCGTGTTTTGCGGTGACCCGACGCGATTGCATGATTTCTTGTGCGAGCGGAAAGCCAGCCAACAGATTGTCTTAGACAAAAATAATCGAATAGTTTTCTATTTTTACCCACCAGTGATGTACGCCGATCGACTTGCAGTGTGACACTACTCCCAACGTACTATTTGTGGCAACACTTATTATGCGTTTAGTATTTCTGGACAGGGAGGCATCCCGTCAAAGCCAATCAAAGGAGAATTTAATGTTTGATCAGTAAACTATCCATCACTTCCGGTCAAACGCCACGTGTTCAACTTCGGTCAGTTTCGTGCGTCGACACGAATTTTTAAACTCAAAAACTTACAAAAAATTACAATCACTCTCATGCAACTAACCAAACCGGATTGCAATTTCTATAGCCGGACAAATCGAAATAACGGATAACAAATCTCGAGGCCGAGGCATTTAGCATTTAGTTGAATCTTTTGTTCACTTTGTGAGTGCCTCGTAGTTCAGGGGAATTATTGAAAATCGAACGTTCTGTAGTTCTGACCTCTGGGATGTTTCCAACGTTAACAAGATCAGTTGAATATTGAAGTCTCTACAAACTAAACTGTTCATGCTCTAACCTTTCTTGATCAAAATTGCATATTTTTTTGCGAAAGCATTTAGAAATTTCATTCCAGATACTGGAATTTGCTGGAATATAGGCCAAGTGGAATGGAACCTTATTGTGGAGGGATCTTTATCAATAAATTATGAACGCTTCAAGAAAGCTATGACAATTCAATAGATAAACATTAAGCAACATCGGAAGGAAGAAACTGCAGCTGATAAACAATTTGTTTACAGCTGGTCAAAGTAAACAAACCAAAAAATGGTATGGCAAATATCGGCTTCTTCAAAGAGAAGTTTTGAGATTGATCATGTCAAGAGGTTCAAGAATATGAAAATAATCAAATTTCAAACGGTGAAAATAACATGCCAAAAATATATAGTCTTCTCTGTCTAAGTGGACAATTGAAAACAAGTCACGTTACACAAACGAATGGCTTGAAATTCTATGTTTGAGTTATTGTGCGTAACAGGGTATCCCGCCAAGGCAGCAAAGGAGAGTTTAATTTTTGATCAAGAAGAAACTCGTTGGTGAACGCACAGAGCGGGATTCTTCAATTTTGAACGGAGGCTTATAGTTATTTATTTGAAGGATATTCACAGAAATGCAAGGAATACTTATTCTAATACATAAGATCCTTCCTTTTTCTCGAATTAGAGGAGATTCAAGACAAGACTTGACAAGACATCCCCCAAGAAATATTCAGTTTTAGATGGAGGAAACCGTTCGAAGTAAGAATAGAAACACTTCCTCATGGAAACTCTCTGTCCTTTAGCCAGATACTTCACCACTTCACCATGTTCAAAAATTTGGAAAGAGTCAACATTACAATTTATGGTATCAAAAGGGAACATTCCGATTCCGTCAATCATTTTCTGGTTAGATATAACCCACTCACTCAAAATATTTTTGCCTTTTTGCCTGAGTCTTTGAAGGGAACCTGAATCTTTGAAGAGAGCCTGAAATTCAGCGAGCAAAGGGTTTGAGTCCACCTTTTCCCCTACATTTGTACATTGAACAAAACGACACCAGATTGAATGACTTGGATTTGTTTAAGACTTGTTATGATAATTGAAGGGCCTGTACAAAAGATAATAAGGATTGTTTTGGTCATGATCCACCAGCCCCTCGCTGGCGCCTGCTGAAACCCCCCGGAACCAAGAAAATTTCATTTGTCTTACACTGGCACCAGTCAGACAAACAGGTCTTGTTGTTGATTATTTTTTAGTTGCTTTCCTTTACTTCTTGTTTGTGGGATTTACTTTTGTTCTTGAACAAGGCCTCACCAGGGACATTTCCACCCCCAGTTTTTCTCTTTCCATTTCTCCTCCGCATTCTCCAATACCAAATCAATTTCTCCTCCGCATTCTCCAATAACAAATATAAGAAGAAGTTTACGCCTAAGGTGGATCTGCACTTGAGGTGGCTCACCACTGAAAATTTCAAAATCATGTGGCTCACTACCAAGTAAAAATAAGTTTAAAACACACGTAAAACAATTGGTTATGGTGGCTTGAGAGTTTGATTTTGAATTCCAAGTTCAATTTCACATGAAAAATGACTAAAACTAAAAAGTGTAGGCATATGCCTAGCGCAATGAAGTTATCTTTCACTTCCCGTGTTACGTGACGAGATGACGTAATTTCTGACCAATGACCTTTCCCGCCACAAATAAAGGCCTTTTCAACAACACCTCCTGTTTTGACATTTGTTATGAAATACTTTTCTGTCATTAATTTGACCCCTCCTTCGCAGGGCAGATTAAGTAATCCTTAGGCAGGTTCCACCCATCAGATTTTAATATAAGAAAAACCTGGATCAACCCTAAAAAAAATTTTACATGCCATTTAATAACTTACAATACGTATTACTTGTTACACTACTTACAAAATATTATATCCTACTACTAGAACAATACCATTAGGAGCGAAAAACTACGTCTACCTCATGGCAACGTAAAACAGGAAATACGAACATAACACTACACGTAACTACTAGAGAGAAAGAGATAGTTCATAAAACTACACGTAACTGCTACGAAAAAAGAAAGAAACATTTACTTCAAAGGGGACATATAAAATATAATACAGTTTGCAATTTACTAGACTAAAAGTTTCTTAATTGTTCAAAGAATGTCCAATTCTTAGAACTACGAAACTCTCTGAATTTGTTTCTCATAATGAGAAAAAAGGACTGACAGGACTCTGTCACAAAAATACAGGGCCTCCGACGACGGAAGCCCTACAGGGCCTCCGTCGAATACAGATAAAAATACAGGGCCTCCCCCCACTTTTTGGCAAATCATGCCGTTCTGAAAGGCAGCTCATCACGTTGTATTGTTATAAATTTTATGTAACAAGTTTTGCCCCCACCCCCCACTTTTCTGATCTCGTCGGGGGCCTTGAAATATGAAAAATCTTATGCCCAATTATGTTCCACATGTTTACGATCTATCGGAATTGGGCTCTGGGACAGAGGCTATTGTAGAGAAGCTATTTCAAAATAAATTTTGCAGAAGACGTATTCCACCTCGAGTCGAGCAGCACAATTCAAAGAGAAGTAAATCTCAACTTTTGTAGGAACTGCGATTGTGAATCAATCATAGCAAGATAAGATAAGTTTCTCAACAACTCAACCAATTTTGCAATTCACCTTCTATTTTTAGTATCTCATGAGTACTAGAGTTACCGTAGTTCAGCTGTAATATCGTCACTAGGTCAAATAAGGAACCAGAAATTAGAAGGCAGTAAGTTGCGTTGTCTATAAAACCTGTGACTGTGATGAAACTATCAAATATGCTGCTCACTCATACATTTGCATTCTTAGTGGTTGGCCTTAAATGTGGTGTACCAAACCGCTTCCCCCCTGCGACATCCTCTGCTGTGCCAAATGTAAGATCTTATCAGGAACATTTGACGATCTGACAACCTTGTGACAGTTTTGGTTTCGCACTTTCATTTATCTCTGAGTGACTTCAGATCCGCTGAATTGCAGAGGGTGAAGTTTCAAACCTGATGCCTAAATTAAACTATGATCCTTTGCGCGCCGAATAGAAAGCAAAACAAGCAGAACTTAGGCCAAAAACGCCTGTCATATGAAGCAGAAACAGACTTAAGGACCGAAAGGACCATGGATAGCTGTTGATCTTTAACCACGTGGGAGGAACGATATCCTGTTTGATTAAGCATATATGGGAGAGTACTTGGTGTAACCAAAGCCCTGGGATCGACTGATCTGGTTCGGCATTGTACTTGGTGACCATGTCACACTAGTTTAGAGTCAGTGTTTGCCATTTTCCTCGTCTTTGTAAAATCTCTAGTTTCATTCGTAGGAAAGTTTGCAGCACTCTTAAAAGAGATGCTGCTGAACTTACACTCTTTTCTTTTTATAAGAATAATGTTTATAAGAATATTCAGGCCCAGAATCATCCAATTTTTTTTTTTTTTTTTTTTTTTTTTTTTGGCATATTTGTGTCTCATTTTTCAGCAGTTGCCTGTTTTGTGATGTTCATAACAGAGAATCGCATGACTGACATAAATACTTTAAGAATAAGTTCAGGCTCAAGACGAAACTTTCTTAAGAATATCGAGGCTGGACAACATTTGCAATATTCTTATATAAAAAAAGAGTGTACAGACGTAGCAATGAATTTTTATGATTTGGCATATAAAACCGTTACTTGTGATAATTTTCATAGATTTGTATGTATGAATTAACTGTTTCTTGAAACATTTGATTTGCCGATTCAACATGGCTGAGAATTAAAACTGTGGTACTTTGAAGGTCCATTCACATTGGTAATTGTACTTTGAAAAATTGAGAGCAAAGAATCAGAGGATTCTTTGACATTTGAAATAATCATGGCCATCAAATGTGCTTGGTATCGTTTCTCATACTGCAGTTGCAATGTGCCAATGTATCCAATATTGCCAGTCGTCCCAAGTCTGGATTAGTTTTCTTCTTCATTGGAAGCTTTTCTTTAATTTTCTAAGTTCTTCATAGAACTTAGGGAAACCGTAATTACCGGTAATTACAATGCTGAATTTCTTTTTAACACTGCTTCTGAAACGTCTGATGGAAGTCGATAGATGCAATATGAATTCTCTTTGCATATTCTTTTCTCTGGTGTATACTTTAAGTTTTCTGTTGTGATTTATAAAAGTACATACCATATTTTTCAAAGGTATCTTAAAGTAATGTTCTTCACAAAAAATTCTGACGCTGCAATTGATGTTTCATTAGATCAAGAGGCATACCAGGTAGACCAAAAAGAACTTAAAAAATATATATAATCAATTAAGAATTTACAATACACGATACTCATTACACTACCTACAAAATACTCTACAACACTACAAAGATGATAGCACGGGGAGCAAGATATCATGTCTGCCCCGTGGCATGAAGAAGAAGGAAAAATAAAGTGCGAAAACTACATACAACTACTACTTCAAAAGTAAAATTCAGCAAAAGGGACTTGGCGGTTGCTTGATGGATGGTACCCTGGGTACTAGACTCTCTAACATAAAGTCAATTTTATGTTAGAGAGTCTGGTACCCAGGGTAGACGAATGGCATAAATTTGAACGAATTAAGTCAAATCAACCAGTTTCATGTCATGGATGAAATATAGAGTTAACTCAAGGATATTTCTATTAATTTCATCAGGAATGTCTTTATCACCACACATTAATAGGTGCACTAAAGCCTTGTTCGAAGGATTACTGTGTCGTACTAATGCAAGGACTCCAGCGAGAAGATCTCATCGTTGAAAGTGAAAAAACGGACAGAGCATTAAAACATGTTCCGTATCCTCAATACCATCGTTTGTAAGGCACATTGGGCTTTGTATGGCCATAAAAAACTTCACATGTTTGAAAATTCGTTATGTGGAGAATACTTGAGATATCGAGATTAATCAAGTTTGGCTGATACCCGTTAAGGCTGAAGCATCTTTGTGATATTTCGTTTGTTTCTGAGCACAGTAAATATGGGCAAAATTTAAGCTACAAAAATTCCGTAACTCCGACATGCGTGAAAAGAGGACAACTTCATTCCCTGAAGAGATAAGAATCAAATTTTTATAAAAGCAATGACTTATATGATCTTATACATTTGTAAAAATTGCTTTCAGCCTTGAGTGAAGTTAAATATATTTGAATCTTGCTCTAAATGAGGAGATTACCTTCCTCTTTTTCATGAATGTAGAAGCACAGGAATATTCATAAATCCAATTTTTCCTATTTGACAATGCCCAGAAAAGTAGAAGAAAAATTGCAAAAAATACTTTGGCTATCTACCAAATATTGATTCATTCCAATGTCTCAAGAATTCTCCAAATAATGGATTTTGAAACATGTAAAGCTCTTCTTGGTCCATCCGCTACACATTCCTACATGTTAGTACTTTATCGGGTTTCGGATATTCATAATACAGCTTCAAAGCAATGCAAGAGGATATTACGCCCAATAATGCATCAGCCTATTGATTAGTATTGGAGATATATCAGAATTTAATTCTCGTTAGGCGTTTGATAAGAAGGCAGCGTAATTTTCTTCTGATATTTAGCCCCTATTTAGCTCACAAAAACGTGCAAGCAGTCATGAATGGAATAAGGTGAACTTCTGATCTCGTTGGAGGCAAGCTTTCAAACTTTTCAACTACCTCTTCATGAGAGAAAGTTGATTTTGCGTTTGCCATCAAGTAATTGTCCTATACAGCCTATACTATTTAATCCTTTGGATTAAATTCAGGTCTGCTACAATGTACAGTGATATACTACACTGAAGTGAAAAGAGCCCAGCAAGGCAAAAGAACTTTTTACAAATTCCTTCTTAACAAAATATCTTATATCGGGAGAGCCAAGAAAAAGTTTCAATGTTTGCCAGCCTGTGGTTATTCATCAGATTCATCCAAAATTATTCTTAATAAGAAGCAAGTATGTCAACTTAGATTTTGAAATTCTGTTGGTTATATCATTCTCGGTTCAAAAGTGATTTTATAAAGATGTTTCACCTCAGAATCCTTTAAAAACGGACCAGAACTTCTAGATCAAATTTTCAAACATTCAAGCTCCACAGCGATGAAAATGAAACTGTATTGGCTGTCTTATTGCCTAAGAAAATCGATTGGGTACACGTTATTTTTATAAGAAACTGGTTATACGTAACCAAAAAGTTAAGAAACTCTAGTACTTCGCTCAAGACGAGTTAAGAAACTCTAAAACTTTATTTCTGTATGTCTCTCTAATTCTATGTCTCTCTAACAAAGGTACCTTCGTCTTTAACTGAAAAATTGGTAAATTTTTGCTTTGATGTGCATGGCTTCTTCTTGATGACAATATCGATGCAAATGGAAGCCCTCTGTCGAGAAGAAGGCTCAACTTCGAACAATACCGCAACAATAGGCCCAGAAAAATAAGAAACTAATTAAGGAACTTTTACTACTAAAACACCAAAATTTTCATGCGAAATTAAGAAACTTTTAGTACTAAGTGCTGATCCACGTTTCTTATAAAAAAACGTGTAGCTATAGAGCCCGCCCTATTGTTCTTTTCTCTTTTGAATTCCTTTCAGCAAGTTTTCAGGGGGTTTTCTTTCTCGTGCTAAGTGAAGTGGTTACAAATTTGACAAAGGGTTTTAGGCCTACTTTTGAAAGATTCTGAAAATTTTCATGACAGGTTTCCAGGATTTCCACTCTAATCTATCGAGGTGTTGTAAAACTGATCGGAACATAAAATGCTCATTGTTTTTAGAAAGAAGATGGTTAATGCATTGAGATAACTTGGAAAACAAGTGCAAAGTTTGTAGTAGAAAAGAGAAGGGTTTCCAAAATGACAAATCGACTGGCCTAGACTTCACACCTCTGAATGCACTCGATCAAATCAAAATAAACAGGTAAAACAAACATCATGGTTCACTGCACAGAAAGCGTGAACGTTAAACAAACATCATGGTTCACTACACAGAACGTGTGAAAGTTATTCTACGGGCTGCCAAATTGCTTTATTTTATCTAATCAGACCCAATCAGACCTGTACTTTACAAAATACCGTCCTTCACAAACTGGTAAATAACTGTAGTTCCCAAAATCTAGAGATTGATTGGAAAAAGCATTGATCAGAGGGACAAGCCTTGCCATACTTTTCAGAAAAATGCTCTTTGTGATGGTTACTTAGAGGACTGTAGTCTTGATGCAAACATGTTCAGTTTAAGAGAACCTAACCACTGAAGGTTCAAACTATTTTGACTTCACCGTTCTTTACCGTAAACTTCAATAAACGCTGCGCGAAACACGACAGAGGTATTGCTAATTGGGGCAGCGTTGGTGTAAATAGTATTTCACAAGACCAAGTTAGATTTTGTTGATTTGCAATTAGCTTTGTTTGTAATTACGGTGCTATTGAAATGAAGAAACACCACAAAAAAGTGAACTCACGAGGGATAACTGTTATCTATTCTTTACCTGTGAGAATCGCATATGCATAATGTATATTCACACAATATGGAATTGATTGTAATGAATAGCAGTTGATTAATGATGCAAAGAGGTGTAAAATATTAAACAAACAAACCAAACGTCCAAGCACGCAAATGAGGCAGGGTGCGGAGAGGCGTTGATCTATTCAACTACCAGCATGAAAACGCTGTCGGATAGCGGTTGCGAAATTTCTCACGACGGTAGGAAACGTCATTAGTGAATCGGTCAAAATATTGCCAACTAAAATTGTCAACTAGCCCTACATCAATAGACGTTTACGGAAAAGATCAAGTGGCAACAGCGTACAAGATTTTTTTTCAGAACAAAAGGGTTTTTAAGGATTTTTGATGGATTTTTCATGAAAGCAAAGGATTTTTGCCGAAGGTGTATGAGATTCTTGGGGAGTCAAGGGATTTTTGACCAGGATGCATCGTGTTTGATAATCGAACTAATTTGACAACGACAAAAAACGCACCTCGATCAACAAAATGACGAGGAGATCCTGCAACTGCTTGCTGAAAACTCTGAATCCCGTCATATTTTTTTGGGACAAAATCCTGAATCCCGTAATCAAAAATAGCAAAATTCCATTTCCCCGATGAACCCATTCATGGGTTCACACCTTTCCTACAGGTCTACCAGCGTTATTAACAGGCTTTTATACCCAAATTGTTGAACGGTAAATATGCTCGGTAAAATGCTTGCACATAAGCAAAAATCAGCAAGGAAATCTCAATTTGCTACACATCGAAGTTGGGTTTTTCATCTGACCATGTAAATGTTTCCAGCATAGATACGCAAAGGATAATACTTATTACAACTGAGCCTCATGTATCAATACTCTATTTCTCTCGTCTCATGCTTCAAACAGAACAACAACCGAGGCGCATGCACAACATAACATTTAAACAAGGCTAATAACGTCATAAATGTAGTGCTTTCAATAGGATCAATTTATTTGTTTGCTCGTTTGTCCATGTTTATCCATACCAGTAACAAACGCAGATATTTTCTGCAGATATCTCAAGTAATGCAGTGCAACAGCTATCGGGGAAAAGTTTGGACTTCCTTTACTATGGTAGACAAGAAAGGTTTCTTCAGGTTATGGTTACCAGAAACGATAGATTCTTAATTTTTGGAGATCTGAGAATATTAAATAATTCAAAGAGCTCGTTGATCATAAACGTATGGGAAGAGAAAATCTATGGGTGCAGCCCAACACTAAGTCTATTGTTTACCAGCATTTTTGCCCGACTGAGGGCAGATTTTTGCACGACTGTGGGTGATTTTCGGTCGTTTTTCCAAAGTTGGGGTCTACCGTCCATCTCGTACGCTTATGTTGTTAATGCTGGTTCCCACTGCGCAATGAACTTCCATCGCTTTCCTCTTCGCAAATTTTTGAACTGTGATGAAGTTCATCTTGCACAGGTGAGTGGCCGAGCGGCTTATACAGTTCCCGTCAGGTGACTGAAGTTAAGCTCAGACAAGTGAGGTCAAACTCCGGATGGGCGACCTCTCGGATGCCTGGCCTCGCAACTCACTTCGCCGTCCTTCGGAAGAGACGTCAACGTAAGGATCCCATGCCTGGATGCGGCATGCATAGTGGGCCTATGTTAGCTTGAAATAGCTAGAAATCCTTTCAGCCAATTTAAAATGGATTACAGGAAAAATAGGTAACGATATCTGACTGTAGAGCCTGATTTTTATGACCAGTGTGATTCAAGCTTCACAATGAATGGTCTTTCGCAGTGCATGGTGAAATTTGTGATCAAACTTCCGCTCAATAGAAAGATATAAAGATTCATCAAAGGGAAAAACTCGAAAAGATACTCCGGTTTTTGTTGTTTTTGGCAGTGATACCAATTCTGAGTTGTTTCACTCCAATGCATGCAATTTGTGCGTCTGTCAAACGTGTCGGTTGAGCAGAGATTTTTGGCGTACGAACACCTGATAGATAACGCGAAAAAGTCATCGACATAGTGTCTCTTCGAGGAATAGCTCATAACGAGTTGAATTGCATTGATCAAGAGTTAAAAATTTGAAAGAACTTACAAACAATGCTAGCTCAGCAGATGAGGATGTCAACGTTTAGGCATTTGAAAAAAAAGACTTTGCGTTCTTATGTAATATCACTATAGTTATTTTAAAGTATGGATAAAATTTGAAAGTGGCGTTGTTCTCAACCAAGTTTAAGGGTTGGATGGTAATGTGTTTGGTTCCTTCTTTATGTATAGAGGATATATAATCTATTCCAACAAAAAGTTACGATACAATACATATTACACAACTTACAAAATCACTATACAATACAATTAGAACGATATCCCGGGGAGCAAAAGGCTGTGTCTCCAGCCTGGCCATTTCATTCGGTATAAGTATGAGTTAAGATAATATATCTATGAGGTCAAATAGCGATGCAAACTACCAAAGTCTGTCTCAAATGAGATGTATCACAAAAATGTTTGCAAATAAATGTTTGCTTCCATTCATATACTCTTTACCCACAATGGCCAAAATTTTATTGCAAGGACCAAAATAGTACATTACTCTTTCCAAAACATCAAATTTACCCAAACAGGTGATAGAACAGAATGCTTGTCGGCTGTCAGCATGTCTCTTGATTTCAAGTAGGCCAATTTAGGTCAAGTACATTGCTCTACTTTTGGGTGTTCTAAGGACTTTTCTTCAAGCCCTTCAGAATATATTAGGGACCATGTTTAGAGATCATGTGGCATTTCAAGATACTTTTAACTCGATGGCGTAGCAATTCAAATGTAGTAGCAACTCTAACAAGTTTTTGCGATCACTATACCGGGTGAGCCAGAAAAAAGTTCCCACTTTTGAAAATTCATAGCACCAAGAGTACTGAATGGATTGGAATGAATCAACATTTACTTGACAGCCAAAAGATTGAAGTATTTTTGTGATTTTTTTCACCTTCTTACGAGCACTGGAAAAATTGGTAGATTCAAGTTTACAAAAACTCGATGGTTGCAAAATGACTGAAAAAGGCCTAAAATGCTTGATCAAAGCCTAAAGGACTCCTCGCTCAGAACAACAGAGAAAATGCAATTTCTCATGGGTGAAAGATATTGTCTGCACATCTATTGCCATGGGATTGAAAATCTTTAGTATCTGTTTGCAAATCTATGTCTTATAACTCTTGAGAGAGGTGAACCGCTCCTGCGTATTGTACTGTGTGAGGAGAGTCCTAATGATTTGATCAAGTGTTTTAGGCCTTTTTCAGTCATTTTGCAAATATGAAATTTCTTTAAAGTTGAAATTACCTATATTTGCAGTGCTCGTAAGAAGACGATAAAAATCNATCTTTAGTATCTGTTTGCAAATCTATGTCTTATAACTCTTGAGAGAGGTGAACCGCTCCTGCGTATTGTACTGTGTGAGGAGAGTCCTAATGATTTGATCAAGTGTTTTAGGCCTTTTTCAGTCATTTTGCAAATATGAAATTTCTTTAAAGTTGAAATTACCTATATTTGCAGTGCTCGTAAGAAGACGATAAAAATCACAAAAAAATACTTCGATCTATTGGCTTTTAACTAGAATTTGAATCATTCAAATCCATGAAGTACTTGTGGCGCTACGAATTTTCGAAAGTGGGAACTTTTTTCTGGCTCACCCGGTATTCTTATCATTAACATTTACATTTTATTACCAAATAATCATATCGTATTCTTGCTTACATAGAATGTTTTAGATTTGTTGCACACCGTTGCACATCACTTGAAAATCTGTGGTTTAAAAGTATGAAACCATTTTTAAAGGCGTATGCTCCGATCTTCAAAAAATGCAGTATTAAAATTCTACTTTTTTCCTTAATTTGAATGGCGTTTTGGGACCTTTAGGTAACGCACTTTCATTCCATCGTCTTTTGACTTTCAAGGACGAGATCTTCTCGCTGGAGTGCTTGCATTAATACGACCATTTTGGACACAGTAATCCTTTAAACGAGATTATAACGCATCTTTTATTGTATGGTGATAATTGATAAAGACCTCTCAGATGAAATTAATAGAAATATCCTTGAGTTAACTCTACTTTTTATCCATGAAGCTGGTTGATTTGACTGAATTCATTCAAATTTCTGCCATCCGTGAAGCAACAGCCCATTCCTTTTTTGTGAATGTTCCTATTGAAGCAAAACTTATATGGAGTTTTCACACTGTTATTTTTTGTTCTTCTTCATGCCATGGGGTAGACATGATATTTTGCTCCTCGTGGTAACGTCTTCGTAGCATTGTAGAGTATTTCGTGGATAGTGCAATGAGTATCGTGTATTGTAAATTTTTAATTGATGACATAAAAACAATTCCACTGTTGACTTTTGTGATATCTTACACTCATTTTTTTTTATAAGAAACCGCTTATAAGAAACGGTAGGCTCAAATTTTCGAAAGTTAAGAAACAACCCTACCTGGATTTAAAAAGCTAAGAAACTTTTGTAATTTACAGTTTTAATTTTCCTATCGCAGTCAAAATTGTTTTGACACTGTACAGTTATAGTAACTGTTTGGACATTATTTTGAGTGCGAATTATGTTATTTACTTGTTTTTAGATCTTACTATGTAATTTGGGAACCCTTTAGACAAAACAAGATTAACTCTACACTTCTGGCATTAAAATATAAGAAACAGGTAAGAAACTTTTGGTAGCAAAATGGCTCAAAAATTCAAGAAACTGCCTACCAGCCCCGGACCTTAGTTTCTTATAAAAAAAATGAGTGTAGTTATGGAAGCCGAAGCACTTTCCATCATGCTTAAACAATGTTAATGAGAAACCATGACCCAAGACTACAGCTAAACTAAAGCGTTTGCAAAGTTAACTGGTACTTATCGACCGTGTGAACCAGAAAAATGGCATCTTTTAAAAAGTCAACAAAATCTGGCTATGCTACCGAACTTTTAAAAAGGAATCGACATGTTTAAAAACTGAGCCAGGGCCAAGGTAAAAAATGCGATCTATTATGGGCGTATTCTTTTGGGCATCTTCTGAAAACGGTAGAGTTGGTAGAGGCTAAAATCCTATTCCTTTGGTCATTGGTGCCATTCTACCGAAAACGGTAGACTTCGCAGACTTCAGATCATTTTTTATGGAAGTCCATTCTTTTGGTCATTCTGTTTTCGGTAGACTTACGAGAGATTTTTGACGTATTCTTTTGGGCTCTACTGAAAACGGTAGACTTCCGAGGCCTCGGAAACCTTCTGCATCTGAAGCTGGTAGACTTCCGAGAGATCGCAAAGAGCCTTGTTTCCTGAATGAAAAAGTTTACAAAACATTCGAATATACAATGAAGTATTATAAATTATTTTCTCTTGGGATTTGCAAAACAAAAGTACAATGCATTGCAATGGCTTCAATTCACTCAGCCGAACACAACATAACATTCGAACTCTCAAACTTTCAGAATTCTCATTCTTTTAGGATTTTTCTCTGCGAAGTCTGCCAACTCTACCGTTTTCAGAATGTGTATTCTTTTGGCATTTTGCTCTGCGAAGTCTAGCAACTCTACTTTTTTCAGAATGCGCATTCTTTTGGTAACTGACATTTTTCTCTGCGAAATCTACCGTTTTCAGAAGACTTCGCAGACTTCAGATGGGGACAAATGCACTTTGGCGGACACAGTTTCCAAGGAAAACAGAGGTTGAATTGAATTGTATTGTTAGAACTAACTGCTGATTGGCTTTCTGAACAATAGTGCTGTAAACCCTATCATGTGATTGGATAATGCAAGATTCGAACTTAATTCGACTAATTCGCACTTACTGGAGAACGTCAACATGACTTAAATTTGGCCTAAAACTGCAGCAGGAACAGGTAATCAATGAATTCGTTTCGCTACAAATTTTTGGGGGCTGCNCGCAGACTTCAGATGGGGACAAATGCACTTTGGCGGACACAGTTTCCAAGGAAAACAGAGGTTGAATTGAATTGTACTGTTAGAACTAACTGCTGATTGGCTTTCTGAACAATAGTGCTGTAAACCCTATCATGTGATTGGATAATGCAAGATTCGAACTTAATTCGACTAATTCGCACTTACTGGAGAACGTCAACATGACTTAAATTTGGCCTAAAACTGCAGCAGGAACAGGTAATCAATGAATTCGTTTCGCTACAAATTTTTGGGGGCTGCCGCCCCCAAGCCCCCACTGGTTCAATAGGTATACTTTAATCTTAGTACTGATGCATTTTCCATCCAAAATCGGAACAAAACTCACACACGGAGAAATGTTAAAAGTGTGTCCGCTAAAGTGCAAACTAGCCCTTCAGATGCCCAAAAGAATACGCCCTATATTTGACAACTGTGACACGTGCGGTATCATTGCGTAGCTAAGAGCCCCAAAGAAACAATGGGGTTTTGGGTGTTTCATTAACTTATTTTTAGCGGGTTATAGCTATGTCTATTCCCTTTACAGTTTTCTTTGTGCATGCCAGGTGAGCCAGCAGCAATGTATCGCCTGTGGTTGAAAAATCGATGTTTGAAAAATATTACAGGAAAAGCAATGCTGCCAATTTGTAAAATGTTTAATCCATCATCTTACTGCATGTAATATGCAAATTAGCGGTACCGTTGAAAACAATAGAAGAAGCAAATGCAGCGATGCGCATGACAACGTGAGCCACGACGTTGATTCGCTCTCAACAAAGCTGAAACACAATGGGTGAAAACAATAGAGTCAGCACTTCATCTTCCCAACAAGTAGGATTAAACTCTTTATGCTTGAAAGAACATCCTTTTTTCACGAGCAATCTCGCACACACATGTTGAAAAAGGTTTTGCTAAAATTTCTAGTAAAACCAACAATGGCCAAATTGTTTTGTTTAATTCTTCACCGGAAACGTTAGTTAGAAAGCAAGAGAGCTGCTGAAAACATCCGGTCAATCTGTCAATAGAAAATTCCAATGTTGTAAGCATAACAAAAACAACTTAAAAGGAAGAAATCATCAAATCTTCTTTACGAATCCAATCAATTTTGAAAGAAGAATCAGTTTTCCTTTTATTGGCAGAATAAGTGCTGTTTACTTCTTGTGAGGAGATCTGAAAGTTTTGAGCCATGAAGATTTTACAGCGGTAAAGCTAGAAAAGTTTTGTAACGCCTTTGAAAAGAAAAGAATTTCAAACATTCAGGCGACAGAAGAGTCTTTACTTAAAACTGATGAAATATAAATGATAATATCTGAAACAAATTGTATTTAATTCTTACAAAGAAGATCTGAGATTTTGAACTATGAAGGCTTTGCAGGAGAGAAATTAAAATGATCGAAACCAGAAGAGTTTTCTGAAAATAATCTCACTTTTTCAAGTGAAAGGAAGGGTCTTTCCTTGCAAATGTTCGCATACAATATTACCAGACAAATGTTTACTTTTTGCAAATAAGTCATGAATGTTTGATTCTATAAAAATTATGCTGAAGAGAAACTTAACTACCCGAGAGAAGAACCTTTTCCATCTATATGAAGCATTACAGATATTCATTTGAAGGAATTATCTTACACTCTTTTTTTTTTTATAAGAATACTATAAATTTTGTCCAGCCTCAATATTCTTAAGAAATTTTCGTTTTGAGCCTTAAAATATTCTTAAAGTATTCTTATTTTTTCAAATCTGATATGGTTTCAGGGGAAAATATTTAAAAGAAATGTCATGACATTACGAGGAAATGGTCGAACGAGAGGAAAATTGAAGCAATTATAACAATAAGAATGTTCTTAACAATCACAAAGTTTTAAACATACTTTTTGAAAAACGAGATAGGTCAGTCATGCGATTCTCTGTTATAAAAACACAGGCAACTGCTGAAAAAATGAGACACAAATATGCGAGCTGAGGCTGAGCAATATTCTTACAATATTCTTAGAATTTGGATGAATCTGAGCCTGATATT
>REGL01000015.1:508757-541623 GCA_004194395.1 Aurelia aurita complex sp. Pacific | reverse complement strand
TTTTAATATTTTGAAGCGATTGGAAACTTCTCTGGTAAACTGATGGGCATAATGGGCGACGAAAATAGCAATTAGCAGCACTCAGACTTCATAACCTTAAATCTGAATCAGAAGTCACTTTGCTTTGGTTTCATTGCAGATTTCCTCTCAAGAGACAGGACTTCTGAAAAATCAAAGCATATTTCAAAAATTTCCAACCGCAAGGTGTCGAGCGAACGAAAAAGAAGGAAGGAATTTAAATAGAATCGTGAAATTTGCAATACTTGAAAGAATCAATTAAACCATCTCGTTGGGTTTCAAAGCAAATGAACTGAAACTTCAGTGAAGGTCAAATCAGGATAAAACAGATGTCAGCGAAGATTTTCCGCGCAATTGCAATTTTATTACTAGTCGTCAGTCCCCTGAAATTTAATTTCTCTTGCTAGCCGGCCATAATGGGCGACCGGCCATAATGGGCGACGCTACTCTAGACAAATGTTATTTGCTCGTTGCCGAGCAGATCTGAAAGTTTATTCTGTGAAGATGTTACCATAACATTCCAATACTTGAAAGAAGAACATTTTAAGCAAATATCAGAAATAGTAAAAAAAAATGCATTTTTAGAGGAATTTCAGACCCAATATTCCCCAGACGAAGGTTGTTTACTTCCTAAGGGAATGTGCAAGGTAAAATTGTCTGGTCATCTTTGCTTGTGGCAAGGAGGTTTTCATCAAAAACACTCTAACCCCTAAGATGAATTAGAGTAAATTGCTGTGAGGAATCCTACCTGGGGAGGAAATTTACCGCTTTAAAACAGCAGAAAACATTTCGGAAAACATTTTCTAAGAAGAAGATTCCAGGTCATGACATCATAGCACCCTGGAAACTCATAACTTTGTTTGATAAGGGATGGTGATGGCTCGCTGGTAAAAGCAAAAGAATTGCAAGACGCCACTTTGCATCCAGCAGTAATACAAATAATGCATTAAGGATTGTTTACAATCAACAACAGGCTTTTTTTGAAGACATATCCCATTCAAACTCTCCCCAACTGCCTGTGTAACTAGTTTCGTCAAATTCTTTGAAAGTAATTGTTTCCTAAATTCCAACAGGGCTAAAGTAAAATTCATTCGTTCAAAAAAATAATCAAATTCAGCTTCTTCCATTCATTTTCGGGTGTAATTATTTCCATAATTTTAAGTGGCATTTTGATGAAATTTTTGGCAATTTCATGTTCTCTCTCGATATTAAGCATAAGCCCACACAGTCAAATTTGTCACTGATGAATCTCATCTTTTACCCAATAAGAGAATGTTACTATAAAGCAAACAAATAAAAACAAGAACGTTTTCGTAAGGATAAGAATTTTTCTACCAAGAAACATAACTGCTGAAGATAAATTACAATAAGCTAGTTCTATAACTAATTAATGGATTGCGTCTTGAAGACATAGAGTTATTCAGCATTATAATCTATATCTTATCTTATCTACAAGAAAATATGAAAGTAAACCTGACTTTTTTGGCCACGACATTTGTTCAGGGGCGGACTGGGGCATCAATTCTTTACCGGGAAGTTAGCTGTTAGGGGCCCCACATTTGTAGAAGTTCAAATTATATTTGTAAACTAGCTAGCATGTTTGAAAAGTTACTTCGTAGTGTTCCTAGTGGTGTAGGCACCTTTGGACAAATCAAGTGAAACGAGGGTCTGGGCCTCGGTCTAGGAAAATTTTTAAGTTTACAATTTACAATTTCACAATTTACTTACGATTTACAATTACCCTTTACAATGCCGCTGAGCACCCTTATTTTTGACCAATCCATCCGTAATTGGAAAAAGTGAATTTACAAGTGACGGACAGTTTCGTGGCAGCTTTAAATGATAGTTTTTATCAAATACTCGTCTGTCTGATGATGGCACAGCTAAAGAGAAAGAAGCAAGCGAAACGAGCTGAACTTATGAAGTACCACTTCGTTTAACTTCCAAGAAAATGTTTTCATTTGGACGTAATGAGAGCCTAGATGAAGCATACAACTGCCATGACAAATTAAGTGGAAGGGTATAGAAATAACGGGGTCTGGGGGAGAACATTTTTAGAGGATGCGCCCTCTACTTTGGCTTAGAACACTTCTCGCGGTGCTCAAATAGAATTTGATCATTTCATAACAGCTGTTTTTTCAAATTAGCATCCCCAGTAAATTTTTTGAGGAAACAGATCTTTCTATTGTCTAATTTTCTTATTTCAAGGCTATCATGGTTTGTCATAATTTATCATAGTTCGTCTGGGAAAATTTTGTAAGAGGCGTAACTGTGAATTGAATAAAAGGACACTGAATGCTGAAACAAAGGGCCCCAAGACAATTACAACTGGAAACAAAAGCGCTTCCGTATCTTCAAGTAAACAACAATTTCAAGCAACAGAATCTGAGGAAAAATCGAAATGCAGCGGCTCAACAGACAAAAAGCGAATTGTCATCATCGGAGATTCGATGGTTAATAACATCCAGGAAAATGGTTTAAACAAACATCACCACGTCCAAATCAAGCGCCACGGTGGAGCAACAACTTTGGATGTGAAAGATTTTATCAAACCAATCGTTCGAAAAAAACCCGATCTGATAATTATTCATGCAGGAACTAATGATTTGACTGATAATGAAGTAAAAACTGCTGAAACTCTCACCGAAATAATTGAATCAGCCAGAGATGTGTCTCCTCAGACTGAAATCGTTATTTCATCCGTTATCACAAGACAAGACAAGCCAGGTATGCCTAAGAAAGTCAAGAATCTGAACAAAGTCATTGATGAGGTTTGTGAAAAATATAATATTAAAGTGATGTCCAATTCAAATGTTGGTGGTGAATGCCTCAGTACTAAGAAACTACACCTAAATCAGAAAGGAAACTCTGTATTCGCAAGAAACCTTCTTAAATTTATCAGTGATTATTGAACTGTTGAGAATGATAATCAACCTATTATGGCTAGCGGCATCGGCATTACCCAGTTGAATATAATTGATACATACATAGGGGTGGAACAGGGGGGCTCTACCAACGTTTATAGCGTCCAGACTCCTCTACCTACTCCACAAAATGTATCTCCCAAACGATCTAAATCGATGAGTTTTGCCAAAGGGATGGTCATTGCATCCCTTAATATAAATAGTCTGCCCCTGCATAAAGACGAAGTATCGTCATTTATCAACGAAAAGGGGATTCATGTTCTTGCCCTAAACGAAACGAAAGTCGAAAGGAAAATGGGGGATAATCTATTAAATATCAAAGGTTATAAAATAGAAAGGGAGGATCGAAACAAAAGAGGGGGTGGAGTTGCAATCTATGTTAAAAGCAGTATAAATCATGCTCGAAGGAAAGACATACCCCTTGATGGTCTTGAGCTGGTTTGCATAGAAATCAAACCTGTAAAAGCTTCTCCTTTTATAATTATTGCCTGGTATCGACCCCCAAGTGATCCCATCTCAACTTTCGAAAAGCTTGAAAAAGTTCTTCAGTACCTTGAGAATGAAAATAAGGAGATAATTCTGTTGGGTGACACCAACTGTAATCTGTTGCACAAAGACGACCTTCGTTCTCAGAATGATGACCCTTTACCTCCTTCTGGTTCAACGGGTACTGCTGATGCTGACACTGGTAGTAATATATGTAAGCACATGGTCGATTTGTATGAAGCGTATGGCCTAAAACAGCTAATAAAAGAGCCTACTAGGGAAACTCTTCATACGTCTACCCTAATTGACCACGTGGCAGTTAGTGATCCGAGGAATATGGTTGATTCTGGGGTTCTAAAAATTGCCATGAGTGATCACTACATGGTTTATTGCGTTCGGAAGTTCCGTGGAGCATTGACAAGGCAACATAAGAAAATTACGACCCGTCAGATGAAAAATTTTAATGAAACTAGTTTCCTTGCTGACATCTCTTCTGTAGACTGGAATTTAATTATTCAGAGCAGTGCAGATCTTGATTCGGCTGTGGAGAACTGGACAAATATGCTTTCGCTGATAATAGAAAAGCATGCACCTATGCGTCAACGCAGAGTCTCTGATAGATATTGCCCTTGGATTACCTCTGATCTAAAAGCCACTATAAGGTCCAGGGACAAACTTAAGAAGTCTGCGATAAAAAATGGGTCTGCGCTGTTAATGCAAGCGTACCGACACGTTAGAAACAGGGCAAATAGTTTAAACACCAAACTGAAAAAGGCGTATTTTTCACAAAAAATTGCCAATTGTCAGGGTAACATGAAAGAAACTTGGAAAACCATTAACCAGCTAATTAATAAACATTCCAAAACGACCAATATCTCTTCCCTAGTGGTTGATGAGACTTGCCTGACAAAAAGCAGTGAAATCGCAGATTCTATGAACGACTATTTTTGCAAGATTGGTGGCAAACTTAGTTCGAAGATACCAAACGCAGAAAATCCACTTCTCAATGGGGATTATTCAATAAACGAAAACCATGCGCGCTTTCACTTTCAAATGATTCGCCCTGACGAACTTGGCAAAATTATGAATAAGTTTAAAACATCTCATAGTTCTGGCATTGACGGTATATCAAGTTCATTTCTCAAAATTGGGATGCCTGTTCTTGCACCTTCATTGTGTAGTATATTCAATACGTCCATTTCACAAGGTCGATTCCCAGGAAACTGGAAGATTGCGAGGGTCTCACCTATCTACAAAGATGGCTCCACCGAAGATAGATCTAACTATAGACCTATTTCTGTGCTTCCTATAGTTTCACGATTATTTGAAAAGATAGTATTCGATCAGGTATTTAATTATTTCACTGAGAATGAATTTTTCTACTCAGACCAGTCGGGTTTCAGGCTTTTTCACTCCGTACTGACATGCTTACTAAAGTGTACCAATGACTGGTATCTAAATTTCGACAAAGGGCTTTTTTCTGGAGTCACTTTCATCGACTTAAAGAAAGCCTTTGACACTGTTGATCACGACATTCTCATCGCTAAGCTGCGTTTCTATGGAGTTGAAGGCGTGGAGCTTGACTGGTTCATATCATACCTAAGTAATAGGAAGCAATGCTGTAAGGTAAATGGCAATATATCTGAAATACAGGACATCAAATTTGGGGTGCCTCAGGGCTCTTGCCTTGGTCCACTCCTATTTTTGATCTATATTAATGACTTGCCGTTTGCCTTACAAAGAACTAAGGTCACAATGTATGCAGATGACACAAGCATTTCCTATTCCTCGAAATCTATCTCCGACCTGAGCAATGCTATCAACTCAGATCTTCAGAATCTTTGTTCGTGGCTACAGGGAAATAAACTGTCTCTTAATGTCGCAAAGACACAGAGCATGATCCTTGGTACCGCACCCAACCTCAGAAAACTAGATTACAATGATTCAACTAATCTTCCCACCTTTCAAATAAATGACGAAAAGATTGAATCCACGGGAAAAATTAAATATCTTGGGGTACAAATTGATCCATTACTAAATTGGAAAGAGCAAATCAACGTTGCTATCGGTAAGATTTCACGAGGAATAGGAATGCTGAAGTATTCCAAGAAATATCTCTCGTTGGAAACCATCCAAAGGATGTATTTTAGCATAGTAGACTCGCATTTTAGATATTGTTGCTCTGTTTGGGGATGTGCAGGTGATACCACACTAAGAAAATTGCAAATGCTGCAAAATCGAGCAGCGCGTGTCGTTACAAACAGTCCCTTCGATCAATCATCGCTGCCATTAATATCACAACTAGGGTGGTTAACAGTCAAAGAAATGATCGACTTCGAGACAGCTTGTATAGTATATAAAGCCTTGAATGGGCTTGCACCCCCTTACATGCAGTCAATGTTTCACAAATTGTCCGATTCTTGCAATCGGACCTTACGTAATACCAGTACTGACCTCAGGATTCCACTCTGTAAGACCTCAAATGGGCAGCGGAGCTTTTCGTATCGAGGAGTTACTGTTTGGAACCAGCTGAGCAATGAAATAAAAACTGCTCCTTCGCTAGCCACTTTCAAAACGAGGCTAAAAGCATTTTTGAAAGATCAAAGAGGCTGATAATCTAATTCAACATTCAGCACATACGTTTGACTTCCGAGTCCCTTTATTTTTACATATATTTCTTTCTTTTATGTAGGATCTTCAAGTTTATTTTTAATATCATGTATTTAGGTTAGTTATGTTTTTAAGCAGGGCACATTGTAAATCAGTTAATTTATATTTACTGAATGTATTTAACCCTGTTAAAATAAATCAAAATGAAATGAAATGAAACTGTGTAACTTTACTTTGGCTTAGAGCGACTCTCCCAATGCCCTCAATCACTCTCCAGTATTTTTCGGATAGATTCTTACCCTTCCCTATCTATACGAACCAATTTCTCCTCGTTTTTGAAAGAATCTCGAGGATCATCTTTTGAGAAGTAGGGTCTGGCAAGGCAAATGCCCCCATCCCCATCACCCGTGGCCGACAGTAGCCAGGAATACATACGTCTTGGAGTGCGAGCGAAGCGAGCTGAAAAATTTAAGGCATATTCTACTTAGATGGGCTTGAAAAGTGTTAAGATATCATTTACAATTGCAAATTTTTTTACTGTGGGCCGCCAGCAAGCATTTGTGTCCAAAGGGCCCAAGACAAAAAGTGGCTATTGTCTTGACAAGGGCCCACCGGGAAATTTCCCGGTATCCCGGTGGGCCAGTCCGCCACTGTTTGTTGCGTCGTGTTATTAACCGGAACGGACAAAATTCTCAATGTGCGAGTCGTCAAATTACGGTAAAAGCTCTATTAAGCTCCAAAAAGTCTCTACTTATTGACTTAAATTAGTTAGCATGTTAATTTTGATTTGTTTTGAGATAAAACTTTGTCGAATTCATGTATTTAACTCGTAAAATTGTATGTTTAAACAGCAAAATGTGGTATAAAAAGGACTAAGAAGTGTCCAAAATTAAATAAGCCTCCCGGGGGCTTAATAGAGCATTTACGGTATGTCTGTCTATTTGTTTGTCTATAGAGATATGTCACTTTATTTTGAAGATGATTTGTCAGTCTTTTCCGACAAATCGTCAAACAAATGGTCATACGAGGGTTATCAAGTCTGAGCAACATTCGCTGCATTTTCAATGCTTTTGCCATTCAGGATTATTTTTGCAGCATCTAACACTATGATCTAACTACATCTTACAGAGTGAAACATCATTTTACTAAACTGATACAATTAAATCAAGTATTATATTTGGCACATCAAGCGAAAGAAGGACGCTATAATCTGTCCCGCTCCAATGTGCCGCGAACAAGCTCGGTTCTACTTGCCATTCCAAAGTTTTAAGCTAAAGCAGATTATTTTTGCAGCATCTAACTGCATCTAACTGAGTCAAATTTCATTTTACTGAAACAGTTTGAATCAAATAAATTTGAATAAGTATTAAGTTTAGCACACCAGTAAATTAAGGATGTTTTAATTTGCGTCATTTCAAAGTGTCGAATAGAACTCTCCCACTTCCCAATGTTTTTCCTGACCAAGATTAGTCCTACTGCTTCTAATTGATTCAAAATCGGTCTACTGTTGGTATGGTTACACGTTCAAAACAAACAAATGGTGGACGTCAGAAATGCAGTGAGAACCATTCTGCCACAGGAATAAGGCGCGTTAATACAAATACGTTTGTCACATGAGAATTGCGACATTTACGCCCCAATCTTTTCACTCCAAAGTTTTTGCAGCGCCAAAATACTTCTGCTGCATCTAACTGCATCTGACCGATTCTGAGGTCATGGTACTTCTGGCATTCATTAAATTCAAGTATTAAAGGGAATCTAAGCATATATAAGCCTTTGATAAAAATAGTCTTATCAAGACAATAGACCATCACACGTGCCGCACCATATTTGGGTAACTGATCTACGTCAACAGGAAATACTGATATCTGATTGGCTAGAATCTGACCACAAGTGGCTTGAACCACTTTTATATGTTTACATTCCCTTTAAGTTTGGAACATAAGACAAGTGATGGACCTTTTAACCATAACCTGAGTGGACTGAGTCGCTCAAGCGTATCGAGCGCTGCCTGCCCCTCTTTCTTTCACTTAGTTCTGACTTACATCCTTTTTGCTGAACTCGTGAACAATTAATCATGCACGGAGGTGCTACTATGCGTGCCTATTTCATGTTAAACACAGGTAAAAGTAGTTTTTAGGAAAGTTCTGCAGCGCACAATGCTATTCTCTCATCTAAACACACATCTCAAAGGGATGACTACAAGAACAGTGCTCTGATATGAAATAAGAATTATGAACTCTGATATGAAGTAAGAGTAAGTAACTGGCACCATTGTAAACCAACCAAAAACTTCTAAATTGTTCCTTGAGTTGAGTGAACAGACAGTAAATTTGGCTTATCAGAAGTACGAAAGACATTTGCAAGAAACTACTAGCTGGATTCACGTTGACAGCGTTTAGTCTAGCGACGCATAGTTTGCCGCCAACAACTTTTGGCGATGCGGTAAAGATGGATAGATGAAGGCGAAGTTGCGCGCTGTCAGCGCCAAGTACCGCGGTATTGCAGAAATAGAGAAGACCTATCCGAGTCTGCAGCCCGTTAATATGGCAGTCAAGTGATGAGGCATAGTTTGAACCCCGTCACTTGAAGATTCATCTTTTATGAACTCTGGCGGCCAATGGTTTTCCGCCAATAAGTTTTTGCGGATACGGTAAAGATGGATAGATGAAGGTGAAGTCGCGCTTTTAGCGCCAAGTACCGCGGTATTGCAGAAACAGAGAAGACCTATCCGAGTCTGCAGCCCCTTAATATGGCAGTCAAGTGATGAGGCATAGTTTGAACCCCGTCACTTGAAGATTCATCTTTTATGAACTCTGGCGGCCAATAGTTTGCCGCCAACAAGTTTCTGCCGATGCGGTAATGATAGATAGATGAAAGCGAAGTTGCGGTTTTAATCGCCAAGCACTGGGATAAACATTGTTGTTATTATGGCGGTAAGTGATTGGGCTAATTTGAAGCCCATCACTTGAACCCCATCCAAATGACTGTTCTAGCTGCTAAGCGGAAACAGCACTTCGCCACAGCGCCTTCGCCAAATCCAGCTGTTTTGCATCAAAGCGATTTAAAACAACAGACAAGAACTGCATCTTTCAAGTCTCATGACGATGCTATAGCAATGATGGATTTTGTGGCAAAGGAGATATGATCTCTGTTAATCAAGGGGTTCAGATTGCGAATAAATAACAATGCTTAATGTGTGGAAATCATGTTTCTTCGAATGCAAGAACGTGTCAAGTGTAAATATGTCCCAAGCGTCTCTGTCGTAGCATACCTCAATAGCGTCGGATTTGAAGGAGTCGTGGGGCAGTGGTGTAATCTTCTGACTTTCCAGTCTGGTTCGATCCCAGAATGACCCCATCACTTAAGCGTCTTGACAAGGGGTTGCGGACTCGAATAGAGCTTTGCTACTTCTGCAATCCCGCCCAGGGCTTGGCGCTAAAATCTGCAACTCCACCTTCACCATCGCCGCACAACAAAGCCATGTCTCTCTACGACAATTTGATATGAAATTTACTCACCCCAAATTGAATCTTTTCCATGTCGCAGTCTGTATCTTCAGGACCTTCTTCGCAGTTTGTCAAAATAGAATGTTACCAATTAAAGAACTGCCAGATTAAAAACGATTTTGCGTCAACCATTCAGGAAAAGCGTCTTAGCTGAAAAGGCCTTGTTTGTAGAAGATGCTAAAAATGTACCAAAAGCTACCAAAAGCCGAGTCTATTGTTTATTAGCGTTGTTTTCTTATTTTGAATACAATTGGTTCCAGTCTGCCGACTCTGAACGTGATTGGTCAATCACTTGACAATGGTATCTTGCGGTAATGTTTGTTTAATTGAAATTTTTTAGTGATTCGAAGGTGGCCAGCGCAATTAGGTGAATGTACAGGCTGGTTTCTAACTAGTAAAACTTTGTGCATCGCTGCATTTTTGGCGTCACTCTTTTCATTATCCTCAGCGCAAAGGTCGGTGTGAAGTCATTCAGCCGTAAATTTCTATCCAAATTAACAGACATATCTCCTTCCATAGTTCTTGCTTGTTGCTTCCTGCGGTAGATTCTATACTTGCTGAAATCTCACTCCTGTTCGGTAGCCCGGAGGGGGACGGGGAGGAGGGTACAGGTATATGCCGCTCATATGGGTGGGTTTGAAGGTGCAAAATTCTCTAGAAGTTGGTCCATTCTCGGCTGAATCAATGGAAATCCCCTCATAAAAGTGGGCATAAAAGTAATTTCCAGCAATTAGAAATGGGTATCGCTCTGAAAACTGAGTGGCAGGCGGTAAATAAAGTACCCCCTGCTTCAAAAGTCAAATTTGCCATTTACAGAAGCCTGCGCGTAGCTTCAGAACTACTCTGCAAAAACTGCATTGTGCGCAGGCTATACTTAAAGGGAATCTAAGCACATAGAAAACTTTGATGGAAATAGTCCTGCAAAGACAATAGGCAGAAACACGTGCCGCACCATATTTGGGTAACTGATCTACGTCAGCAGGAAATACTAATATCTGATAGGCTAGAATTCGACTGCAAGTGGCTTGATCCACTTTTATATGCTTACATTCCATTCTAAGGGCATTTCCAAAATATGCTTTATCGATACAGGGTGAGTCGAACGGAAAGTCAAACCTTTCGAAGTCTGTAGTTTGCTACCTATTAGTCAGATTTCTTAAAACTGGTTACCATTGGTAAGGTAACACGTTAATTTAGATTCATAAAAATGATGTTGGTTTAAATCCGTGCATTTTCCCTTGTTAAAGGAGCTCCGTCGTCAAACAGTAAACAAATCCGTAAACTCGCAAGTGTCGGGATTATCCATTGTTCATCCATTGTTCTCTGCAGAGTGCAGTTTGTTTGGTGGCTTCACCCAAGCCACAAAAAAGTGATCGTTAAAAATCCACTTATATCCGAGCAATCGTAGAAGATATGAATGTTTGGTTTGTTCCAAAATGAAGTACAATGATTAATGCCCAAACAGCAACTTTCATTTTGAAAAAAATACGAAAATCCTGTGCGATATCACCTTTCAAAAAACTGCAAAAATCATCGTTTTGTTTACATTTTGACGACGGAGCCTTTTTAAGAGCAATTTTAGGAAACTGTTGAATTCCACAATCCTTCAAATCAGACGCAAAATCCTTGATCAAATTTGCTAGCAATTCAGTGTAACTATATTGAAGACTATTGAAAAAAACGAGCGGCTGAAAGGAATCCCCAAGTGAAAATATTGTAGGGTTGGTGTAGGGCCCAGACCTCTATGGTTCGCACAGCAGGAACAGTAAGGGATTACCCTTACTGTTCCACTTGGGTTTTCCAATCTTGACATGATTCTCGTGGATCCTTTTCTTAAAGAGGGCGACGAGTGAACACACAATTTTCTACACGCAATCTTCGATCAACTCAACGTTACTTCATTCACCAAAACCAACTTCAAAAACTAACTAGTCTACGGGGGTACTCCCATACTGTTCTTCCTGTGCGAATCATAGGGGTCTAGGCCCTACATTTGCACTGTAACAAAGAAATTGGCTGCATAGCCAAATAAGCTTCATGTTTTCAGTAATCTATTTTGAGTGGGCTGGCAAAAGCCAGTTTCAGCCTACCATTCATGCCACATCCAGGCATGGGACCCCTAGTTTAACGAACCTTCCGAAGGACGGCGAGGTGAGTTGCGGGAGAAATCACCCCTCCGGAGCTTGATCTCACTTGACTGAGCTTAACTTCAGGCACCTGACGGAAACTGTCTAAGCCGCTCGACCATTTACCTATTTTCATACCTTAGGTGTTCAAATGTTGCAAATTTTCATCCCGAAGTTTTGAATGCTTCTGAAGCAAAATACTTTGACAAAATCACTTGTAAATCGAGAAAAGTATGACCGATTTTAGCTGACTAAGTTTGATTATCTAAGTAGACATGTTACTCATACGATGATAAACAGTTTAAGGAATCTGAAGGAGTAGCCAGCAAACTGCAGGCTTGCAAACATTTGAATTTACTTTTGGATCACCAACTATGTGTATTTACATATCAGTTTTGCCCTTAACATAAATTCAAAATGAATCTTTCAAGCTCAACAACATAAAATCATTTGATGATTTCTCAAAGATTTGTACGCTTTTGGTCATCAATAGCTTTAAAAACATATCAATTGGAGACTTTACAGCCAGATAATTGTGGCACTTTGGCAGACGTCGCATATGAAGGGATGTTGCCAGGAGACAGAGACGCAATACACGTATTTCTTTCTATCAGTGAATCGCACAAGACACGTGCAAGTCTCTTTGAAGAAACATCTGTTGCAAGCTCCTTTCTTTACCTGGCTATTAGCACGGTAACCAACCAGGTAACCAAAGTCTGCGCGCAGGCTACACGCAGCCCAGATGCAGAAATTGCAAAATCTAATGAAGGAACCAAAATGAAAGCAAACACTAACATGGCTAAAATTAGAATATAAAGCCCAGAATGTGTAGACTTCGGAGGACTGTCGAGGCTGCTCAGAGGCAATATTTGTTTTGCAGTTGTAAATAGATGTGGCTTTATGCAACTACCATTCCCGAAAAAAGCCCTTTTGCAATGGGATTCACATCGCCTTTTACTGAGCTGTATCAATGTGTATCTGCGTTAAAACTTTTCATTATTTGTTTGCAATGAGCCACTGAAATACGAACCTTTGCTACTGTGGAAGTAAAAACATTCGGTGAGCTCGTAACTCGGGGAGTTTAAGCGCATTTGCAAGACTCTGGTGTCTACGTCCGTCTAAGTCGATTCAAGTTCATTTTTATTCAATCAAAAATGTTACAATACAAGATATTATCAGCGCTACTTACAAACTACTTTACGAAACTACAAGGACTATACAATGGAAAGCAAATGGCTGTGACTACTCCAAGGCCATTACTTAAAAAACAAAAGTCTGTCTCAAATTAGATGCCACTTGAAAATATCTGCGAACAAGACAGTTGAAGTGATTTTGCATGAAAAGACATGAGAAGCTTTTCATTTAATTTCTTAGAGACAGGTTTATGGTAACAAGAAGACTGCTAATTTTATCCCTCAAGTATTAAATCATTATCCGAAACAATTTTCGTAACACTCTGCTGTATAACAAACTAAGAAATGTCTAATATTTCATGAGAATATTCAATTTTTACGTTATGATAGACTGATTCCAAGTTCGTAGTTATTGATAGGCTGATCAAAATAATATGTTGTTGTTGTAGTCATTGCTGTTGTTGTTGTTGTTGTTGCGATAACTGGGACTATTTCGTGAGTCTAACGTTATGATAGAAATGCGAAAACATGTTTGTTTGACATATTTTCCAACGTAAATTGCAGTTCAAATGTTTTGCTCACTTTCACAGGCCAACCTATCAGATCTATTGAATGAAATGGTTTCTAAGGAATATCTATCGCTGACAAAAATTGATGAGATTTGGAAGGATTTATCATTAAAGTTTGCACATAGCCTTAGGCCAATCCTCTCGGAATTTCGATAATTGGAGACATCTGATGATCAAAGACACAAACAAATAAATAACATTTCTCCTTGATCTGGGAGTTTTCTTGCTTGCATATGGTTAGTTCTGGATGCCAACATGCTATATCTCGATTTCTCATAGAATGAGGAAATTGTTCAGCAATCAGCGCTTTTCTTATTTTGATCTCATTTTCTATGGAGTTATTTTCACCTTGAAAAGTTTACACGTTTGGCGGGCTGTGGAATAAAAAGTATGCGGCTGATATTGAAAACTAAAATTTTGCATAAACTTAGATAAGAAAATTTTGCTTGGTGAAATCACTCATCTTTAAGACCCGAAAATTAGAAAATTGCCTGTAAGGGGTTTGTATGGGAATCGAGAATTCCACATTCCATTCTGGCCCATGATTTATTAGGCATTGAAATTTTAATTCAATCCAATAGTCACTTTCAGAAATAGAATTTTGATTTCAATAACACGTAAATCATGGACCACAATGGTTGGTGGAATTCTGGATTCCCATGCAAACGACTTGCAGGCATTTTTCTAATTTTTGGGTTTTAAAGATGAGTGATTTTACCAAACAAAATTTCTCATCTAAGCTAACTTTTTTCTGATAAATTAACATCTTAGTTTTGAATATCGGCCACATACTTTTTATTCCACAGCCTGCCGAACGTGTAAACTTTTTTGACGCATTCGGTATAGTAACACATCTTTTTATAAGAAACTTTTTATAAGAATTTCAACTTCCAGATCAATGAACGTTAAGAAACATCAGTACCGAGGGTGAAATTTTTCAAGAAATTTCTTTCAGTAAATACTGCTTACTTGGACGAAAAATATTGAAGCTAAAAGGAGCGCGGAGTTGTACCTGAACAAAGGAGAAGCTAAACGGATCGAGTGGACCTCTAAAATCTGTAAAATAATTTACTAGGTTTTACTGAAATCAAATTCACACCTTTAACACATTTCTCACCAACCAACATAAATAATTTGTAGTTAAAGGTAAACAATACATCTTTAAAGGGAATCTAAGCATTTACAAGCCGTTGATGAGAATATCTGTGCAGGGACAATAGGCTGTGACAGGTGCCAAACCATATTTGAGTAACTGATCTACTTCCACAGGAAATATTGATACTTGATAGGCCAGAATTTGATCGCAAGTAGTTTGAGCCACTTTTTTATGTAGTGCTTGAGCCATTTTCATATGCTTACATTCTCTTTCACTTGCTTGTATAATATTTCTCGAAGATTTTTTTAGACATGCAATATGTAGTAGTTTAAAAGGGCATCGACGGAATATGTAGAGTAAGCTTGAAATAGACAAAGAAAGGCACACGCGTGCCTAATGTCTCTTCATTTGAAGGAAGCCTAAATTCTTCGATAACATTAACTCTGAAAAAATTTGTCTTTAACCAATTTTGACTCCCTCAATTTCCCTTGATGAATGGGGCATATTTTCATCTGGACCTCAGACTTTTGCAGTATTCTTCCCGCATTTTGTTATTTTGCCATGGCACCTGATTTCGGATCGAACCTCAGATACATATATATGAACGGAGTTTGGATTGCATTGTAGCATCTTAGCAGATTCTGAAAAAGTTTTGTCGAATTATTGGACTTCGGTTCCCCTCAGTGCGGCCCTCGTTGAATTTTTTGCTTTTATTCAACTCGTACAAAGAAGAACAATGCAGATAGAATTACGCATATCACCAATCACCATACCACATTGCAAAGTGAGCACGTTCAATCATCATCTAATTGCCAAGGTAACTGGTCGTTTCACTCAAACGTGTGAATGATTTCTGGTAGGATATCTCGCAAGGCATTGATGCATGAAAACGAAAGAATAACTTTGTCTAGACATTGTCTAAGATTTTCCAGGTATAGCGATTGTTTGCTTGTTTGTTTTGTTAAGAGTGATTGCTTGTTAAGTAGTTTTTGGTACTACATTGATTGTTTATCGCACATTTCATGTAAAGCGTCCTATCTTCTCGAAACATATGCTTCCTATTTGATTGATAATTACCAATTGTTTACTGGAGTCTCTAAATGTTTTCCTTTCAAGCACCAGTTGATTACAAAGTTTAGATTGTTGCTTGATCTGAGCAAATTTTCACCAAAATGATATTTGCTCACCTGGAAAATCTGTAAAATGTTTATTTCAAGAATTGAAAGCCGTTGATTGGATAATCATGCCCCCTAAAAATAATTTGATGCTGGATGTACAAAGCGAAGGAGTCGGGTCTTTGAAAACTTTAAAGTTAACTATGTAATATGTTATTGCTCCATTCTTTCAAGTTGATCGATCGAAGGGAACTTTATTTGATTTTCCATAATCCCAAAGAGAGTATTTTGATATCATAATCATTTTGGAATTACAGCGCTTTTATGCTTTATAAAAGGATGTACGAGAGGCTGGCTTTGACAAACGTTAAAAGCTTCATAAATTCCAAGTTTCAAAACTAGCAGAAATTTAAGAAATGCTGTAATTATGAAAGTGATGAATTCATTTGAAAGCATGGGGCAATAACATCTTACACATATAACTTAAAAATTTTCCAAAGATTCGAACCCTCTGCTGACGTAAAACCACAGGGGGCCCAGGAGTGTCAATAAAGACTGTAGTTTTGGCTTCTTTGGTTCCCTGTGATACGGATTATGAAAACAACAGTTACGTAATTTGATATAGATTACATCATCGTTGTGGTCGGTCTGCTATTGTTGCAGTAGAATATATGCACAGGATTTGAAAAAACTGCGAGTTCAAACCGCAGCCAATGAGATAACCATAACCGCTCTCACACAACAAAAGTTTTTCCACTGTAACAATAGCAGGCCGACCGCAACGATGATGTATATCTCTATCAAATTACACATCTGTTGCTTTCATAATCCGGATCACAGGGAACCAAAGAAACCAAAACTACAGTCCTTACTGACACTCCTTGACCCCCTGTGGAAAAACCTCAACAAGAAAATTCAACATTACTTGATATTTGATTTTGGTGATTTTCCCTGACGTATGAGTTTGGTTGTCTAGACTTTCTTGAATACTTTCAAGGTACATCCATTGTTTGTTTACTTAGTTAAGTGATCGCTTGTTAAGTGGTTTTTGGAATGCACTGATTGCCTTACGTAAATTTAGTGCAACCACAACTTTTCGGAATCATGTGCTTCCTGTTTACAAGCAAATATTTTATGAGAAACTGGTAATAAGAAACTCAATTCTTTGATCACCAAAAAATAGCTCCAATACTGGGAAAATATAACTTCAGAAAATATTCATTTTAATAAAGGCAATCCTGTGTATATTTCTACTTTTCTGCTTATTGTCACCATCAGTTGATGATTCTCGTATCATATTACTTGGAAGTACTTGATGAAGTACGTGGATTGGATGAGTGGTAAGCCAGGTAATGGGTTGTTGCTGGAGTTCTATGTTATCTTGCCGACTAGCAGGGCCTACCAGTAGATTAGCAAGTCGACAGAGTTGTCTATTTCTGGGTAAGCGTCCAATCAAAAAGAGATTTTCCAGTTTCTTGCTCAGTTGCAAAGGAGCTTACTTCAAAACCAGGAGAATTAAATCTATCAAATGTCTAAGGCAAAGTAAACAATGCAAATTTCTGTCAAGTGAATATGATTGTTTGTGTGTGCTTTGTGCCCAGTGGAAAATTTGAAACAATATTTACTGCGCTCTTTTGAGCTCAGAGGTTTTTACACTAAGCTATTCATTAGTTATAGCTCCCCTCATGGACCGATCACAACATCAACTCTTTCCAGACGAGCTACAGAGACGCTAAAAATTGCAGGCATTGACACAACATTTTTACATCCCATTCTACAGAGCAGCCTCTACATCACGTTCAAAATCATTAGGACTTTCACTGCAGCAAATATGCAAAGCAGCTGGATGGACAAGGGTGTTTGGATTCGAATCTTGAATTCCGGATCTTCAAGTTGGCATATCTCCGAGGAGAAAAAAGTGTATGGAGAATTGTATGAACAGAAATGCTTCCTTCATATGGTAGCATAGGGTTTACGAGCCCGCAACCTGCTGCGCAAACGCAGGAGTGCAAACCATTTTGCCGCTTCAGTCTATTGATAATCACTAGAATCACAGCATTCGTTTATCGAGCTCATCTTAAAAATGTTGAATTCTAAAGAGACAAAGAATGTTGTATAGATTCCACAGTTTTATCAATTGATTTTATCAACACCAGAAAGTTTATCTAGTTATTTACGAGAAGTTAACCAATTTACATATATCTATGATAGCGTTTACTATTGCTTTAAAGGCGTTCAAAGCATTATCAACAACATTTGCTTTTACAACTGTCTAGGTATTCTATGAAACAAACTTGAAACACAGCTGGGAAAGACAGGCCAGAACGAACGACCGAATTTTATGGAAACCGTGTTGCCGCTTGGTGAAAAGTAGTTGGCAGTTTATGTCGATGACATTTTTGATCAAGGCAAAGGATTGGAAACGCTTTCTGGGTGCAAGGTTTAGGTTCTGAGCGCCTTGGGCCAAAATCTTTTTTTACTAAATAACACCTGTGTTGCTGATCAAGGGAAAATCGGGATAAATCTACCGGGAGTCCCAGAGAAAAAATACTCCCGTTTGAATAATCATCTAAATTTGATTACACGGCCGATCTTCAAGTTTCTTGTTTTGTGAAGTTGGTCGAGGACTAAATCATTTTCTCACACATAGCAGATCTTGTAATTGGTTAAAGATTAGCAGATTTAGCTCTTTTTAGGGCTGTCTAGTTTTGAATCATACTGCAAAAGGCACTGATGATTGCCAGATCAGTTGCTTTGCCAATGTTAAGCTTTTGATTTGGTCATATATGACAGGAAGAAACGCGACTATCATTCGAGACCTCAAGGATAATAAAAAGTCTGAAATATTGAATCCTAGGTAAGATTGACTATCATTCTTAAAAAGCATAGCTCAAAATAAGGCTTTTCAACGTGTAATTTTTTGACCTTTTAGTACAAAAGCGAATTTTTTATCATATTTAGATTTTTTGGGCCATTGACAAAACGAGTTAAAAAGACAATGTTATCAAATGTCTAATAATCACTTTTTGGTTGTTCTTTGAAAAGGAGTATTGCTTAGGACATCCCGTACATCCAATTCGTCGTCCACAATAATACTGCCTTCATAATTAGGGACTGAATTTAAGGATGGGTTTACTACCAACCGGCAAAAACTGATTAGAAGGAACCATCAAATGAAATTGAAGCTTTTTTGCCATTTTGGCAAATAGCAGCTGGCAGTTTATGTTGATGACATTTCTAGTCACGGCAAAGAATTTGAAGCGCTTGCTTGCATGGTCCAATGTTTAAATTCCATGGGTGCTAGTTGATCAAGGAAAAGGGGATCGATCAGTCTACATCTAGTGCGGTACTTGCAATAATACTGCCCTCATAATCAAAGGGAACTGACATGGTTAAATTGGTCTTGTGCCGCATCTATTTCTATCGGTTCAATGAGATGGCATTTTGAAAGCGAGTTCCAATCAGATGGCGTATAATCTCTTATATTAGTAACTCACGTGTCTTACCAGTATCAATTCCATTTAGGGACTGAACTAAATTCAGACGGGATGCGTTTACTATTAGCCGGCAAACATTGATCAGGAGGAGCGACACTCAGGGTACCAGAGCCATAATAAAAAGGTTTACAACGACAAGGCTCTGGGACCCAGGGAGACCGAGTGAAATGGAACCCCTTTTGCCACTTTGGCGAATAGTAGCTGGCAGTTTATGTCGATGACAGTTTTAGTCTGGGCAAAGAATTGCACGCGCTTGCTGAGTCCAATCTTATTAGATTCTGAACACCACAGACGGTTGTAGACGATTGCGCTAAAAATGGCCTCAGATAATTCAATACCATGGTCCTATGTGTCTCAAAGAATTTAAAGTGATTTGATTGGTTTATTTATGACTTGACGAAAAGGATCGTGGTAAAAATTCTCTGACGCAATCCTTGCCACAGTTATTTATTGACAAAGGAAATAAGAATAAGAAATCACCAAAAGAAATGTCTTCACAATCAAGGATTGAACCTTAATTCAGAGTGGAAGTGCTTCCTGCCGCTACCTAAGTCAGACAAGGTGATATGGTATCAATAAAAAGTGGGCTGCCACAACTGAGAAATGAAAATCTTCTCCTGCCGGGCTTGATCCAGGGGGCTTTCAGGTCTTGGAAAATTCTTCCGACAGTGCACCACGGCGTCACTCTGGTGAAAATCTATACGTTCAAAATAAACAAAACCACAAAAGATGCGGATTCCTCAACCCTGAATGCATCGTTCTGCACGCAAGATGGTGTTGTTAAAAGTCATGAATATTTATCGAAACGGAAAGGATAGATCTAAAAATTAGCCAAGTGTACTGTATTTAACCAGTTAGAGAATTAAGTGTTTGGATTAGACTCAAAATAAACGAGAACTGCAATGCATCTATAGTGTTCACCTTCTCCATGTTCTCCACTTATGTTTCAAATAAGATGCCAAGTGAAAATGTTCGCGAATAAAAACAATTAAGTGTTTTGCATGATTAATTTCGCGCTATAGCAAATCTCACGTGATATCTAATTTTGAAACAGACGTATAGTGATAAATGCCGAAAGGATTTATTTAAATCGATCCTCATTCTTTTGAAAAACTACGTATATCTTTTTCTTAATGACGTATTTTCGCAAGCACAACAGGACCGTTAGCGATATAAGCTTCGGGGCATCTTTTTCGGTCTCGTTTGCTTTGATTTGCAGCTTGAAAGGGTTCTCCTTGTCTGAGATCGTTGGTCAAGACAAGTTTAAATCTTGGAGGTTTTTGATCAAGACTTCTATTACATTCACACAGACCAAAATATAAATCGATTTACGGCATGCTAAAAGCATCGATGCGATACTTTAATCGATACTACTTACTGTAGGAACAAGACCAATTTACTTTGCAACAAAGAACCAACAAATTCACCTTTCTTAGGTTTTGGCAAACTCTGTGATAGGTGGGACTATGATTCATAAAAGGGAGGTACATATAGCACCCCCTCCCCCGTGATACACTTGTCAAAACAAAGGAGATGCAAATATCCAAACGAAAAGTCAACATGGAGTCAAGTGATTCCCCGGGGGGCCACCTGTCTTTGCGGCAGGGTGACCTTGGAGGAAAGCAACGGGGAATCGCACAACAAAGACGAAAATTAATGACCTTACTTGAATAATAAAAGATACAGGAGTCTATGCACAATTTTGAATATTGCTTTGAAAATTTCCACGAAAAGTCCTGAAATATTTAGCTTGATCAATTTGTCTGCTCTTTCTATTGAAGCTCATAAAGGGACTGTCAGAATTCATCAGCAAGTTGACGAGAAACAGCCGACAAAACCGCCTAAATACCGCCACTTGGATGATAAAATATTTTGCCAATCTTAGGCCAAAAACATGAAATGCTGAATGTTTCAATTAAAGGGGCTCAGTCGTCAAAATGTAAACAAAATGATTTTTGCAGTTTTTTGAAAGGTGATATCACACAGGGTTTTCACATTTTTTTAAAATTGAAAGTTGATGTTTCGACATAAATCATTGTACTTCACTAAGGAACAAACCAACATTCATACCTTCTACGATTGCTTGGATAGAAGTGGATTTTTAACGGTCACTTTTTGGTGGCTTGGGTGAAGCCACCAAACAAACTGCAGAAAACAATGGATGAACAATGGATAATTGGTGATACGTGCGAGTTTACGGATTTGTTTATAGTTTGGAGACGGAGCCCCTTTAAACATCCAGAAAATCGGATCCTTCAGCCTCAGCTGTTTCTGGCTCAACAGTCGAATTCACTTTCTAAATAACTGTTTTCCAAGATTACATTTTATTCTTATGTAAACACAAAGACTTGTTACGCAATATACTGAAGCGTCGTCCTGAAAAAATGCAAACTACTCACTCTAAACAATTACAATGACAGCAAAATTAACAGCAATACTGCGAACAAACCACTACTAAACAAAAAGTAATGATAAAGCGAAGAAAAACAAAATAGTAGTAACAATAAAGTAAACAAAAATAATAATAATAATAATAATAATAATAATATAAAAACACAACTGTTAAATGCCTCAAACGTTTCGATAAAAATCTTCGTCAGTGTGAGCTATTTACAGGGCAGCCAAGTATTTATAGTAAACAATTATTTACATCACAATACATACACTTTAAAATAAAATATAATTTACAATTGAATACATGATACATAAACAAGTTCTAAAAAAACACATAAGTCAGCCTAAAATCAATACCCAAAAGACCATTGTCGTTGTATTCTTAAGAAATGTTGCCATTTAAGAGCTGTGCATTGAGCTTTTGGTAGTTTAATTGAAATGTGAAGAGGAACTGGGAGCCTTTATGAACCACTTGAGACTGTGCCAACTTATTTCTGTGGCTCCCCCAGGTAACTTTCCATGGATTCGCTAGCCGCTAAACTATTTTAGCAAATGCTGAATCCAGGATAGCCCGATAGGGGATTCCACCCTACCACCACGTGCAGAAAGGCACGAAGTTACAGAGGGAACCACAAAAATTGGCGTTAGCGCAGCCTCCCTTGACACCCTTCAGATGTAATGGTAAAATCTATGCTGTTCCACACGCAAACATGTCTAATTCCACATCTGCCGCTCTTTCATTGAGACCATTTGGCGAGAACGTTCCAAGCCGATACTGCCAGTAAAGTTCTTTTCTCCGAAGTGAATAAACATCCTCTGCCCCGTCGATTATTTTTATCCCAACCGTAAATGCCCCGTTGTGTCCGTTTTCAAAAAAATGCGCAAAAAAGCTTGCCTGTGGAATAGGTTTCCCCCTGTCAAGGGAGCCTTCGTTATGTTTGCGTGAATAAGACCTAAAGTATGACTTGTAAACATTAAATCTTTGCCGAAATTTTGTCTTAGTACTCCCCACATATTTTTTGTTACAACGATCACATTGCAACAGATAAACCACGTATTCGGAATTACAGTCATACTTTCCAGAAAACGTTTGAAACGACCTTGTTGAGTTGAAATTTTGGAAAGTATCTCCCTCCCTCATTAAAGGACAAATCTGACAACTTCTTCTACCATTACATCTGAAGGTGCCCTTTTCCATCAACTCTTCATCGAGATTTGCAAGTTTTGCCCTTACGAGTTTGTCTTTCAGACTTTTTGCCCTTCGGAACGAAACAAATATTTTGTCTTTGAAAACATTATTATGTTCATTATCCACCAAAAGAATATTTTGATTACCCCGAATGATTTCGTGTACCTTGTGCAGAGCTGGGTGATATGGGTGAGCTGGGTGAGCTGGGTAATAATAATAATAATAATAATAAGTGAAAAAATATATAACTCTAAGTTAGTGACAATAACGCAGAATGGTAGTTATGGTTGTAAACAATATCCGAATACTTAAACTGCAGATAAGATTCACTTTCAGTTGAATTCGTCTAAAAATGACCGATTACTTCGAATGATCCCTTGAATCGCTTGATGCAAGTCTTACTTGAATAAATGTAAAAGCAAAGTACGCGAGTGGGCTACCATGATTTGAGTGCAAAATTTATCCTTGCCAGAAATCGACCTTGGCAACTTCAGGCCTCCAAAATTCTTGCAACAATCCATTGCGACACTCAAGCGCAATGAAGTGTAGGAGAGATTTGAAGTTACTCAGAGCTCTGAACCTTCGCCACGTACGGCAGCCATTTTTTGTTCGGCGTGACACGATACTCTTTTTTCATTTATTTTCTGTGTTGCCAACATTTTAAAGATAAGAACGTGATCAAACTTTTCTTCCCTTTGCTTTGCAAGAAAAAATTCCAGGCAAAATCACCAAAACTTGATAGAATGGCATAAACGATCTCAATGGCATAAATTTTGACATCTGAGTTATTGTATGAAAAGAGGTATAGTCGCATTGTATTAAAGGAACGTTTTTCAAATGTTTTCGGACGGGGAGAATTTACCAAAAAAAGAAATAACATGAAGGCAAGTAACTCATTCGTGTCCAATTTGTTTATCGAAAGGTAGCCTCATGTTTTGCCACTTGTTGACTTTTGTTCACATTCAAAGAATTGTTTATTTTAATAATTGATGCATCATAATTAGCATGTAACATAATTAGCATCTAGAGCAGTCTCACGTGATACCCACATCTTTTTAAAATACGAAATTCATCCTGTACTGAAAGTTTCTTACAGCTATCAGATTTTGAGTTCTGAAAGTTTCTTTCAGGTAACAAAACTATATTTGGCTATCGCCCTCAGTGGCGTGGTGGAGTGGTGGCAGGGGGGCCACGGCCCCCGGTGAGACTTTTTGAGGGGTATACTTGTTTGGACTTCTTCTAGCTAGGGTTACCGTGGGTACCATAGCTCTGGTACCGAGGGTAAGCAAGGGTATACTTTTGTCTAGCGAAGGCCAATTTTGGTAATTTGTGTCTGGAAAACACAAAATATTTCCAGTTTTCAGTTTTGTTGTAGAAATTTGTCTTGCCAAATGTAATGCTGACAGCACACGCTACCCGAAATTTTGAAAATGCTGGCCTCCCGTACACAAGTGTTACTGATGCAGATAAAATCGAAAATCTAGCAAAGTTACAGCGTATCTTTAAATTGTCTTTCTATTTTTTACGAAGATTGAAGCACAAATCTTTGAGATCGGTTATCACACCGATACAATATCAAAAAGGTGCAAAATATTTCTTGATTCATCTGCTACAGGCCTCAAAACTGGCGGATAAATTCAAGATTGTGCTTTTTGGCAAGCGTTCGAAATATTTCTTCACTCATTTGTAGACAATTGAACTTAAACTGTACACGATTTGCCACAATAACATTGATTTTGAGTATTATAGCACATCTGGCAAGCATACGGTGAATGTTGGCTCTGCCCTGAATGAAATAACTAACATAGCTAACATCTTAGTATTGGTTTGCCTCTAACCGTTGGATGATCCCACCGTATGAACTTTAAATCCTAATTAAATGAAAATTGACAGCCGAATATGATCTCTGTACCTCAAGGGCCAGAGAATTTAAAAGCTCTTCGAGAGTGGATTGAAGAGGTGAGATGGTTGACGATATTTGGAATGTTTCTTAGATGAGGTAACGTTCTCTTGACTGGGACATGATTGGGATTGGGACAACCCTGAAATTATAAACAGGTGCTGGTAGTACCTACAGGTATTTTAAGGTGAAAGATCCTCAAAAGAGGTGATATGATATGGTTGACGATATTTGGAATGTTTCTTAGATGATGTAACGTTCTCTTAGGGTATGGGGGGGGGGTAAATACCCCCCACTTTTTTGAAAATGTGGTAATTTAGATTCGTCCAAAAATGACATAAAAATGTCAAGGTATGGGTAGGTCTGTGTTCAGTCTTTAATCTCGCTTTCTTGGTCATCTAATGCTTATAATCTCATCATTCTGAAATATTTGTGTGTCGTTTGTGATCGTATAGCAAAGTGAAGTTGATCAACACATACTTGCGTGCAAAACTGGTACAAGAACGACTTGAGCAGTTGGTGCCCATTAGCAGACTTCTTTAGACTACATACTTTGGCACCTGTGTTTAAGATCAAATGCATGNTGAAGTTGATCAACACATACTTGCGTGCAAAACTGGTACAAGAACGACTTGAGCAGTTGGTGCCCATTAGCAGACTTCTTTAGACTACATACTTTGGCACCTGTGTTTAAGATCAAATGCATGTTTCAAATACATTCTCATACCCTTCTCATATAACTCATTTTAAGTTTTACTATGTAATACTTGTTGTAATACAATTACAAAGCCTTGCATTGAAGTATCTCGCATGCATATCAATGATTTCGCCTGTCGTTTTCTATCTAGAAAGGGCGTATTTCTATTTTTAAAAAGGGCGTTTCCCTAAGATCTAAAGGGCGTGGTCCAAAAAAATTTTCCGGAGGCTTCGCCCCCGCACTTCTATGCTTGCCTGCTCCCCCACTTCGCGGCGGCTGCAGCCGCTGGACTGGGACATGATTGGGATTGGGACAACCCTGAAATCATAAACAGGTGCTGGTAGTACCTACAGGTATTTTAAGGTGAAAGATCCTCAAAAGAGATAAGATGGTAGACGATATTTGGAATGTTTCTTAGATGAGGTAACGTTCTCTTGATTGGGACATGATTCGGATTGGGAAAACCCTGAAAATATAAACAGGTGCTGATTAGTACCTACAGGTATTTTAAGGTGAAAGGTCCTCAAAAGAGGTGAGATGGTCGATAACATTTGGAATATTTATTAGATGAGGTAGCGTTCTTTTCATTGGGACAACCCTGTGAAGTTAAAACAGGTCCCAATGGAACCTAGGGTATTTCAAGGTGAAAGGTTCCCAACCCCAGAGTGGTCGAGATATCTGGTACCTCCTATTTGGCTGGGGGGGGGGAGAGAATAAACCCCTTACTTAATAATTGGTTACAGTAGTCCGCCTGCGTGCCTGCGTGAAGACTCGACTGATTTGTTTTTGGAGAGGTTTCACCTCTCTGAACAGAATGTAGTGGACTCTGCACGCAGGTTAGATTTGGTCTGATAATAGCTCCGGGCATGTACTTTTAAAAAATATACAAAATGATCTAAAATTAGCCACAGTTGCCGCATTACTTTTTGTATGGTCAAGAAAAGCGACGACATTGGCCAAAATCAGGACTAATGCGATAAACTCAAATTTGGAGCATAATTTCCATAAAAACATGAGATTCTGATATGGGCTACATAAATAACTCTACTCTGCAAAAAAATTTAGATTGCTAAAAAATGTTAGAAATTTTCGTGTGTTTAACTGAGCTGAACGAGGAGCGACTGGAATAGAAAACAGCGATTAGAGCAGGACAAGAGAGAAAAAGACCCTACCGTGTCACTAAGGGCAGGCATACCACACTGGGGACCATGATTCAACCTTTTCCAAATATCAGTAGTTCGCTAAAATTCTTTGCATCAACTTTGTCCCAAAACCGATCTTTTTTTACGACGAATTTCCGCTGCTATTTTTCTTCAATTTGGCAGACAATTTTCAATTAAACTATCAGTAGCGATGTTTGTCCCAAAGGAGCTGGTAATTTCTATCGAATAAAGTATAAGTGTCCCAAAACTGGTAGTCTTGCTAACTGAAAGTCAGTCGTGTGCATTAGCTCCGAAAGATCTCTCAACAAAATCATCCGAACATGCTTGTTCAAAAACCCGGTAGTTTTCAAAAACTTCATTTGACATCCGAAAGCAGGTTGCAGTTATATCTATCAAGCAGATGCGTCCCAAAACTGGCAACATTGGTAGATATACAGGTCCTTTATTTGCATGAAATTTCCGGACAAAGGCAGAGCCGTCTTGCTGAAAATTTGATTTTGTGGTCTTGCCAGACAAAGGTAGAAATAGTGAAGAATAAACTTTAGAATTCTGTTCAGGACTTCAGGTAGAGAAATAATAGCATGCATTTTGGTAGAACAGAAGATGAGATCCGTCAAATTTCACCCCCATCCCAAAAGTTCGTACTCTCTGGAAAAACATCGGTCTTGTTTCAAATTCCTTTGGATAAATGTGGGATCAATTCTTTTATAGTACTTGCCCACCCCTGGCTTCACCAAAGGCCTGCAACTGTATGCAAAAATGCCCTCAGTTCATTATGCCTCTGAGCTGTTGCGCACGTGCCAAGGACTAAAATAACTTTAGACATGCGGGCTCTATGTTCCCCAAACGACAATATTTCCCGAATTCTTATTAAAATCTGAAGCATCATCAGGTGGATTGTAGAAAATTGCAAGAAATCTATTAAAGACATCCCTGAAAGATTTGACAAAGATGAAACCAAATTGACTCCGGCACAGGAAAGAAGAAACCTAAGTAATAAAATCAGTTACTTTCTAATTCTTAAAGTTGTAGTCCTTTGGTCTCCCGGTATACCTTTTGGAAGTTTTCTTGCAGTAAAGAGCAATATTCAGGTATAAGTAGTGGAAAAAATTGCAAGCACCATGAGACAAATATCTCGTTCTCTTGTTGGAGGGAATCGGAGTTTAAATCGTCCAGCTAACTTCAAAATTCTCATTGATTCTTGCTTACAAACTTAGGATAAAATCGTGATTTATGAGGCAAAGAAAAAATGTGGTTTAGAGAGTGGAAAGTATGCAGCATTTGTGCAAATCGACAGGAGATAAGCAAGATTGATAATCAACTTAAATATTAGTCTTGATTGTCAAAGCAAATTTGCTAGCCGAGAAGCACGATTAGTGATAAGCCTAAGATTGAGATTTGACAGGGATTCTCTTCAAATTTTCACTTGATTGTTTATCGTGAATATTTGATTTGGTATCGCAAGAAGTGAAAAACAGCCAGGCCCAGAGGTAATCAGATTTTCTTGGTTTTTTTCAACGAAAAAGCGTAAGTGGGAAGCAATCGCATTACGGACAATGCAATGGCAGCAAATTGCATTTTCGTATAAGAAACAAATGAAATTGCATTCGAAAATGAGAGGGTTTGCATGTGCAGTTTATTTGGCCACCTTGTGTGCTGGCGCCTGTCAATTCTTAGGAAACTTTCTCATGTCGATAGTCTTTAGATAAAGTATCGTATCAGATTCGTCATCAGATTGCCAACGAACCGATTTGTTTTGAACGGATATGAATGCCCTGAATGCTTCGTCAAACCCATACCGCTACATTTCGAGTCTCTTCAGGGATGTTTTACAGCATGGTAATTTTGTCTCTTTGTTTCAATTGCATTTGGGTGTAGCCTGGGCGTGGTAACACCCCGTAACATTGCTTCTGTACTAGTTTCAATACCAATCAACAGATATCTTTCTTTCACAACATGGCATCTAAATAAACCCTTCTCTTATCTAAAGCGCCGGTAATCAGTTATCTAAAGTGACGCACCTGACCTGACGCATTTTCCGCCACCGATAAGGTCTTTTGTTCCACTAATGCGTCGATTCCATTTGTTTCGATGTTAAAGAATCATTGTCTCCCATGGTTCTTTGCGGCATATTAAAATTTTAGACTGTCTAAAAATTAAATTTGGCCAAAGCCAAAATCATGCATCCACGTTGCGGTAGTTCAACTGGCCATGCCAAAAGGTTGGTAACATTTGCTTAACCCTAGTTCACAAGTGGAAATTTTTTATGTTTTAGCGTAGGGTAGCCTTTTCCAAAAAACTAGAAGAGATATAACAATAGACCATTTTGACATTTAGAAAAAGGATCTGGGGAGAGCAATATTTTTCTGGTAAATGGCTGCCACAGGGCTTTTCACCAACGATAAATTGAACTGCGGCAGCCATTTACCAGAAAAATGTTGCTCTCCCCAGGCCCTTTTCTAAATGTCAAAATGGTCTATAAGACTTTCCACTATTGTTCTTTGGGCAATTAGCTTTTCAAATATAACAGTGGTAATTAATTAATCACGTGGTTTGTTGCTAGGCAACCAAAACAAAGGAGAACTGGCAAGTTTATAACTTCTTCACAAGAAAAATTCTATCAATTAATTACTCAACCGATTTTCCTGAAAATCATCTTAAATGATAGCAAATACAAGGTAGAATTAAAATATATTCTTTGAAGCAAATCTTAAGCATCCATTTTTAGAGCAATTAGAGTTTAATTAGCTCTTTGTTCNACCAGAAAAATGTTGCTCTCCCCAGGCCCTTTTCTAAATGTCAAAATGGTCTATAAGACTTTCCACTATTGTTCTTTGGGCAATTAGCTTTTCAAATATAACAGTGGTAATTAATTAATCACGTGGTTTGTTGCTAGGCAACCAAAACAAAGGAGAACTGGCAAGTTTATAACTTCTTCACAAGAAAAATTCTATCAATTAATTACTCAACCGATTTTCCTGAAAATCATCTTAAATGATAGCAAATACAAGGTAGAATTAAAATATATTCTTTGAAGCAAATCTTAAGCATCCATTTTTAGAGCAATTAGAGTTTAATTAGCTCTTTGTTCTCTGAACGGGTTGTGACTGCAGTTTTTCCATGGTTTTGGTCCTATTTCCATCCACATCAAGTTATAATACATGGAACAAGCAAGATACAGCTAATTTGCAACAAATGATCAATTCATAGCCTTCTTTATTCGAAAAATGACGTCATAAATGCAAACCCGACGCCATAAAAAGTTGCCAAAAGTTGCCCTGATCAATTGCCCTGTTTATGACAACGTGCCCCATCATTTCCTTCTCTTTATGACACCCTGTCCCATAATTTCCATTTTCCTAATAATATCCTGTCCCACAATCTTTATCGGAAAAAGACACCCCAATGAGCGGCACATTCGGTCAGGTCCATCATGGTCCATCAGTACGCCCTCTGGGGCCTAATCCCCTGAAATTGCAGCTTTAAGGTAAAATCTTTATAGGAAACTCAGCTCAGACCAAGAAAAACGTGAGAAACTCGAGCATGTACTGGCAAAATATACCCAAGAAATGCTTTCACTATGGCGAGAAAGCTAGAGCATACAGTATTACCCAGCCACTAAGAAACTGACTTATAAGAAACTGCAGCCTGTCAGATGGCACCATAGTCATTGTGCAACATTTGGTTTAACATAACATTTCTATGATATTTATAAGAAACCAAGCAGCCTGGTTTTACAAAATGAGTTTCTTAGTGGCGGGGTAATACTGTACTGCAGTTTGATTATTGTACTTTATCTTTACTACCCTGTATCATTCGATTATTGTTTCGATAGAGGCATTGTCTCGTAAAATTGGCTGTGATTAATTCATCAAGGCATAGCAAGTTTCCCACCAATAAAAATATCGAGAAGTTGAGGAACCTGCGAAGAAAGTGTTCAGAAACTTTCTGACTAAAAAATTGGTTAATCCTAAGAAAATTTCAATATGTGGTCAAGTTTCTTAGTTTCTCATAACGAATACTTATTCATAAGAATATGTCTGTTACAATTCCTTTTCAAACAAAATTAGGCAATTTAGTAATATACATTTATTTTCTATATAAAAACCGCTTGTAAGAAACTGTGACAGCCTCTCCCAGAAATCAAGAAACGCTACTATAAGTGATCAGAGATCAGTTCGAGTTTAAGAAATTGTTTCAACTTTTGTTTATGAGTTGCAATGTGTTTTAAACAAAAATTACGTTACAAGCTCAAATAATACCAAAGAGTATAATTTTGCTTTTTACTTTAATGTAATTCTCTGAGGTCAAAAAGCTATGTTTGCAGCGCTTGTTGAATTGTAAAACATTGTGAATGTCCATTTCACAAAAATTAGGAAACTCTGCAAGAAACTTTCGCAATAAATATTGGGCTCCAAAGTTAAGAAACTGCGCAAGAAAAATTATAGCCAACTTTCTTATGAAGAATTCATGTATATATTATTTAGAATTTCGGCTTTGGCACAGTATTGAAAGTTTCTTGAAATCTCAAACTCTGAGTAATACAAATTTCTGCAAGGCCTCTAGGGCATTTCTTAAAATTCTCATTGAATTTTATGAACTGCGCCTCCGTCTATAGATACAATAATGCAGTGCCTACAATCGAACACACTGTTGGACTTCGAAGATGAAAATTTTCTGAAATAGTTTTTCCAGTACTCATAGTATCTTAAGTTTTTGTGATGTGATCTGAGGGTAACGTTTCTCATGAAAAGTTTGCTATGAAAAGAATATATTTATTCACACTAAAATATTTTGGTTTGATGGAAACCTTCTTGATAAGAAACAGACAATGCATTTTCTCTTGCAGCCCGTGCATGCTGACAGGAATGTTTCGCAATGCTTTAGAAACATTTCAACAACCTATTCAGTGATGAAATTCGGAAACTGCAAAAGTTGAATCTTATGCCTATTGCGACATTTTTGATGAAATATTTTTGTTGATGTTTCTTGATAATATCAATTTTCTCTCATCGATTTCTTTCTTGAAACAGTTTCGTCACAATTTAAAACGTATTCATTACTCCCTGGTAACCCAAAAAGATGATTTTTCTTATAAAATCACTAAAATGTAATTTAGCCGGGCGCATTTTTTCACTCAAGCGAACAATTATGCGCTAACTAATAAGAAAAAATGGAAAAATTCAACTTTTACTGGGTCTTTTTCTAGAGAAACCCCCCCCCCTGATGTGTGAATGCTCCGGTATCAATTCGATTGAATATTCTTCGCTCTCGTTGGAAACTTTTTCAGTGAAAATGCACCATTGCTAATCTAGAAGTACCGGGTGTCCCAAAAAAAAGTACTCCCGTTTGAAAAATCACCAAAATTTGATTAATCGGCCGATCTTCAATTTTCTTTTATTGTCAAGTAGATCAAAGACCAAATTATTCTCCAATACATAGCTGATCTTGTAAGTGGTTTTAAAATGAGCAAATTTAGCTCTTTTTAGGGCTACCTGGTTTTGAATCATACTCCAAAAAGCACTGATGATTGCCAAATCAATTTCTTTGTGTGTGTAAAACTTCTAGTATGGTCATAAATGACTGAAATAAATGCGCACTATCATTGGAGACTTCAATGATGATAAAAAATCTGAAAATTTTGACTGCTAGGCAAGATTGAGTATTTTGCTAAAAATTTATAGCTCAAAATAAGGTTTTTCAACGTGCAAATTTCCTACCTTGCTGTATCAAAAGGAAACATTTTATCATCTGTGAATATTTTGAGTCTTTGACAAAGCAATTCAAAAAGCAAATTTCATCAAAAGTTTGATAATCAATTTTTGGTGACTTATTAAACAGGAGTATTTTTTTTTGGGACACCCGGTACATGTATGATTTTTACATGTATGATTTTTTCCAGGACAAAATCAATTTTACAGATGGTTTCTGTATTATACCGACTTCAAAATCATAGCTATGAAAATCTTACCTTGAGTTTGAGCAAAAGTACCTTATATTTCATAATTAGTTTTACAATTTTTTGCATGAAACATCGAATGCTTCAATCGTTTGAAAAAATCGTAGTACCAAGAAAGACCACTGGATAGATTTGAATGACTCGAGTTTTGGTTGGCAGCAGAAAGCCTGAATACAAATGTATACAAATATATAGTCCAGAGGGTGAAGGGGGAGTATTACCACCCGAGCGGGGACTTTACGGGACAACGTTTTTCTAGATCACTTTTTTGCGTAGATTACGAATCTGGGTGTTGATCGACGGTTTTGGGGGGCTTTTTCGAGATATAAGGGGGTTTAGGCTAAAAATTCTGGGATTTTTACGAAATGGATACATGCATAGGAAAGGGTGATGCTCTTGCATGTTTTAAATGTAGAGGCTATAGTATAATACCAAATATACATATATTCTAACCAAAGGGGTTCATTAGGGGGGTCAAGGG
>REGL01000015.1:477048-505880 GCA_004194395.1 Aurelia aurita complex sp. Pacific | reverse complement strand
CGATCAACACCCAGATTCGTAATCTACGCAAAAAAGTGATCTAGAAAAACGTTGTCCCGTAAAGTCCCCGCTCGGGTGGTAATACTCCCCCTTCACCCTCTGGACTAATATGTGAATATGAAAATATCTCTTGCAAAATGCCAAAAAGAGGGCCTAAACACTTGATAAAGTCGTAAAGAAACTTCTCACACCAAACAAAATACAAGCACGATTTTTACGGGTATCACATGGTCGTCTGCACATCTGTTGATATGAGACTGAAAGTTTTTAATGATTGTTCAAACCTTCATCTCCTGTAACTCTTGAGAGAGATGAAATGCCCTGCGCCTTGTTCTGAGCTAGAAATTCCTCACGAGTTAATTGGGTGTTTTAGACCCTTTCCAGCCATTTTCGAAACAAACGAATTATCACAAAAGTGGAATTGCCTATGTTTTCCTCGCTCATAAAACGCAAGAAAAATCCCAATAATACTTCCATTTTTCTGATTATGAACATTCGATTCATTCAAATCCATCCAGTATTCTAGGAACTACGATCTTTCAAATACCTGAACTCTTTTGGCACACCCAGTTTGTGACAGACGAGCTTTGTCAATGACATGGTTTTTGGAGGTATGGGATAAAATTTAGCTTTGATGCTTCGCGATTTTGGAGTGCCGTAAAAGCTCTATTAATCCCCCTCTCTATTAAGGCCCCCCCCCACTTATATCAAATTCCAGAGGGTATCAAAGATTTTCAATTTATTGAGCTAGATAAGCTTGCATGTTAATTTTTACATGGTTTGGGACGAAACTGTGTCGAATTTATGCATTTGACTCGTAAAATTGTATATTTGGTCCGCAAAATATGGTGTAAAAGAACTAAAAAGCTATTATGAATATCCTTGTCATTTGATTTTGTGAATAAGCCCCCCTCTCTAATAAGCCCCCTCTCTTTTAAACCCCTCCTCTGTAGTGTGCAAAATCAAATAAGCTCCCCGGGGGCTTAATAGAGCTTTTATGGTATACACTTTGAAACCAGATATCATAACAGACATTCTCGCAAATTTAAAGCAATTTCACGACATTGCAATATCTCTCAAATCAATTTGATATTGATACAAATATTTGTTGGTGATCCGGTAATATTGTCATTCAGAAATACAGAGTTTGATATATTTTCTACCGGGTGTCTGAAAAAAGTAGCCCCTTTTGACCGAACAAGGGAACGAAACGAAAAAAATTCGGGATTTTTTGAGTTCATAGCTACATTTGTCGATCTTCAACTTAGATACACATACCTTGCATTCTAAAATCGTCCACAAACACCGGAGATATGAGTTGACAAGGTCAAAATTTGGAGTTTACCTGAAACCAGAGGTTTTGAGAAAGGGCCTAGTCATAATTTGATACCACATACATTTTGCAAAAGAATTTTCAACTTTGAACTTTAACTTTTTACTTTTGAAAAGAATTATACCTTAAATTGTTTCAATTGTTTCTGAAATGACTTTCTTTTGAGGACTCGGTCCTTGCATTGCATTCCATCCCAAATACTTTGTATCAAAGATGAGGAAAAGGAGCAGATGCACGTTTATTTTGAAGAATGTGGCACGACTTTACCGTCCTCAGCACATTTTCATTATATTCGTTTAATCAGGGTCATGCCCAGGCGTCTGTTATTCTTTTCAAAAGCAAAAAAATTAAAGTTTACAAGGGCTTTGGAAAATTTCCATGATACAAATCATGGCTAGGCCCTTTTTCAAAACCTCTGGTTTTGGGTGCACTGTAAACTTTGACTTAGCTTTTATCTCTGGTGTTCGGTGTACGATTCTTAAACGCAAGGTATGTGCATCTAAGTTGAAGATTGATAAATTTAGCTGTGAACTCGGAGAGTAATATCTTATCGTTTAGTTCCTATTTCCACTCAAAGGAGGGTACTTTTTTCTGAGACACCCGGTATATATTTCAAAGATTTTTCATAATTTTATATTCTTAGAGATACTTCTATCATACGTGTGTGCCAAAAAAAAAATCGTTTTAGAAATAGTGAATATTTCTTATGATAGCTCAAGCCTGATAACTTTTCATCCACTTGGAGCGCCAAAAAAATGATGTCCTTGAAAAAGGTAGTGGAGGGCCTTCATTCCACAGCTATGGCCATAAGTTTAAGACCACCCTTGGAAAAGTGTGAAAAAAAATTCTGTGTTTGTAAGGAAAGAGCCTGTGATATTCGATGATTCGAATAATAAAATAATTCTGTAACATTAATTCTAATAACTATGTAATTTGTTACTTCAAACTAAAAGTCAAGGGCTGGTCTTAAACTTGTGGCCATAGCTGTGGATTGACGGCCCTCTACTACTTTTTCCCCTGAAGCAATAATCTTCGTGGAGTTTCGATATTTTGCAAACAAGTCTTAGAAATAAATTGGCAATAGATTGATGTAATATGCAGCTGAGTAGCGCAATTTTTGGGTCACACCCCTTGTCGGCAGAACCACTATAATTCCCGAGGATTTCTATGGATTTCATTGTGACGTCATGACAAAATAGCGCAGATATTAAAAAAATTGCATCAAAACTCGGAATCTACATGGAAAGTTGACCAAAACCAACTCCAAGAGAGTAACATAGGCAGAGCGGTAGGGTTCCATCTCGTTACGCCAAGAAACGTTGTTGACCAAATGTGGTCTTAAATTTTTGGGCACGAGTGAACGTGTTAGCTACAAAGGTATTATCATTTTTAGCAATCTGATAAATGCTTCAACATTGTTCTGACTCAGCCAGTAGTCGTGAAACTGTAGGTCTCCGTTGATTCACCCCGAATGCAATATTCTTTTAGCTATTCGGCAAAAGAGCCTGGATCGAGCGATATTTATACAAGTTTTTACATGCGAGGTTCGATTGAGTGGCGTTAGGGCTTCTATCACTATTGTTCACACTCGAAAAATTCTTCAAAATACAAACATAGGGCTCAAATCTTTACAAAGATGTGTCTAAAATTTGACTACATTTTGCTTTTAATTAAATGGCTTGAAAGAAATGTAGTGTATTTTGCCGTAAATCTGCCGTTGGAATCTTTTGATATCTTAGCTTGTTCACGTCATTTAGGATATTTGAAGGTGTGACGCCGTTAAAATTTCCAAATCCGAAACCAGAAGAGCGACATATTTTTGCTTGGCACCATATTGTAGACCTTCATAAACTATGGTTCTCTTGCAGATTGTATCATTTTTCCTTTATTTGTTTAGGATTTACGATGATTTTAACTTTTTTTTAATATTCCATGAATTTTGCCAAAAAAATCACAAACGCCGCCATTCTGAAAGTAGTTAAGATAGAAACAAATTGCCACGGCAAATTTACAGGAAAGTACCACAAGTTCCTTTCAAGCAATTCAATTCAATGAAAACTGTAAAAGAGCTCTCCACCCTTTTTAAGATTTGAAAGATTTGAGTCCTATGCTCAAAATATATAAAAATATGGTTGGATTCAGATTCTTTCCAGAATAACTTAAATGTCTATTGCGGATGGTAGCTTCGAATGAACTGTAAAAAGTCGAACATACCAAATGAAATTTAATTTTTTTAAATGGAAACAACAAAATCAAAATATCAGACATATGGCTCACACGGTATTTTCCAAAGAGAAGAATTTCATTTACAAGCAGATGGTTAAGGCTACAGTTCAAGGTAAAATGACAACGTCTTACTTTACACACATTTTGTCACATTTTGAAGTTGTACTTCATCGCAACACCACAGTGAATTGTCATTTCACGTTATACCTGAAACAGAAAAGAACGCATTTCAAATATAACTTCTTGTTTGGGAGACGAGATCGCTTTGTCCGAGGAAACTTATATGTCCCCCCGTGCAGTGGCTTATAGCACATGCACCCATCAGAGCTTCAACCCCAAAACAGTACTGCGCAGGAGCTTTAACCTACTGCACGGGGGGGGGGGGAAGCATGGGTTTCCTCGGGCGAAGCGTATCTCGTCTCCCCAACAAGTTCTGAAACATGAAGTAGAGAGACGAATTGAGTCCACGGTCTATTTTTCTGCTGAGTGTCCCCAAAAAAGTACTCATGTTTGAAAAATCACCAATAATTGATCATATGGCCAATTTTAAATTTCTTTTTTTGGCAAGTAGATCCAAGAAAAAACTTGTTTTCCAAGCCAATCTTGTGATTTATTTCAAATTTAAAATTTAAGATGTAGTTCTTTTCAGGGCTGCCTGCTTTTGAGGCATAGTGCATAAAGCACTGACGATAACCAGAATAATTTCCTTTCGTATATAAAGCTTCTGGTTTGGTCATAAATGTCTGACACTAGAAGCAGAATATCATTGTAAACTTTTAGAATAATGAAAAATCTAACATGAATGCCTCTTGGGTAAGATTTATGACGCTGCTTAAAGAGCATAATTCAGAATAAGATTCCCCAACCTGTCATTTTATTATATCCTTTGAGTAATGAAAGCAAGTATTTTGTCATCTTTAAATATATTTGGATCATTGACAAACGAGACAAAAAAGAAAATTTTATGATAGGTTTGATAATCGAATTTTGGTGAATTCTTAAACGGGAGTACTTTTTTTGGAACAACCGTTGTATTTCCAACCAGCATGCAAAGGTAGATTCAGAACAGCATAGGTTCCAAATCTTTAAAAAGGCTGGTGTAAAATTCAGTTGCTTATTTCTTTGAACTGAATGATTTCGAAGAAACTTTAGCTATTTCTCTATAATTCTACCGTTGGACTTTTCTGAAATCTTCAATATTTTCAGAATTAGAGTGTTTTTCTACTTTTTCAAGAATTCAAGAAAAATTTTCAAAAAAACTTCCAAGCATCGTAATTTCTAAACTGTTTGAAGCAACATGAAATAATTTTGAGGAAAACCATAGTTTATGGATGTCTACAATATGGTATCAAGCAAAAGTCTGTCACTTTTCTGGTTTATGATTTAGAAATTTGATGACGTCACACCCTCAAATGAGTTAAAATGTAACAAACGCTGAAATTTCGAAAAATATTGAAAACTTCTGAAAAGTCCAACGGTAGAACTAAAGATAAGTAACTAAAGTTTGTTTCAAGCCACTCAGTCAGAAGAAATAGATCACAGAATTTTACACCCACCTTTTTACGCTAAGTTAAAGATTTGGAAATTATGCTATTCAGAACACCGAGAAGCAAAGCTTATCAAAGCAGTGTCCTTGTCCTTCTTTCAATGTGACCACCTCTCGTAATTCCTTTAAGGCCTATTTCCACTTCGATTGTGGATGTTGGATTTCGCATCCGACAACAATCGCCCTCCGATTTCGCGTGTCACAAGAGAACAATGCTAGCGGGCCCATTCGTGTTGTCGGATGCATAATTCTTCTTTTGTACGCAACTTTTCTATTCGGAATCCGAATTCGGATGAAAACTAAAAATTCTGAACGTATCAAATTCGGATGCAAGCGTTCGGATGCAATTTCCGAACGTTCGCATCCGCAAAATGCACAATATATTTGGATGCAAAATATGAAGTCCGAACGAAGTCAGCAACTCTCCTCACTCTACAAAGCAGGCTCGATACGGTTGGGGTCGAAGCACCCGTCCTCAGATTGCTAGTCAAGCGTGCTACCATTGCACTGAGCGATCCCCGTTCAGCCCAATGTCCTTCACTGGAATATGTATTTATTCTCTGTTCCACTCCGAAAATGGCAACGCTGGCAGCAAAAAAAGAAATGCATGGAATAATAGAAAAGAGAGTTTTTTTAAAGACAGGATTCACCGAAGTATGACGGGTGACAAAACAGTGAAAAGTTTCGGAAAATCATCAAATTTGATCACAAAAAGGAAACAATTCCTTAAATGAGATTTAGTCATATTGCAGTCTTCAAGTGGTTTTGGATTTTATGATTTTATGATTTCATAAGCTACCTGGTTTTGAAGCATGCAAAGCAATCAAAAGAAATAATCATCGAGTTATTCATTTCGCACCACAACTTGCATTTGTCGCTTTTGTGCTTGACAAAGCTCCTATATCACCTTGGACTAAACTTTCACACAGGATTTCAAGCACTTTGGCTAAAATACGATGCTTTGCATGCAAATACTATTGCTAAAAAAAGGTTTTCATGTCACCGTTTTCATCATTGTTGCATCATAATAACCATCATCTGTCAAATCTGTTTGCAACAACAAAACAACAACAACAACAACACAACAACAACAACAACAACACAATGCAACAACAGAATGAGACATTTAAAGGAAGTGCGCAATGGTAAATAGGCTCCTCCACAAATAGAACAAAGAAAATACTCAGACACAGCATTGTTTCTTTGGCGATCTATTGTTCACGGCGCGTGTGCGACCAGACTGACGACGTGATTCCTTGTATTCATTCAAAGTTTTTAATCTGATGTTTTTATTTTCACTCATACAAGGACTCACGACCAAACGGATTCAAAACAGAAAATCTTACGAGAGATCTGAAGAAAAATCGAACTTCTTCCATCCTTCGATCGTCGAAAGAGAAGTCGAACGTCGCTTCTAATCTGATCAACCAATCAAACGCTAGGAAAGAGCACGTGATGTGACCTTATTAAGGAGTAGCGATCTGATTGGTCCCGCCGTAAACGCGGCGGAGATGGCCTAAATTAGTCTGCGTTTTGAAGCTGTATTGTCATGAGGCTCAGTTTGAAGCCTAACATCATCCGATTCAATGCGGAGAACTGAGACTTATGTAATCAGTCTAGTGTGTGACATTGGTTTGAATGGAATGTCTTTAGATTGCTTTGCTATTTGCAAATATGGGCTTTTAACCTTGCAAAAACATTTAAATCAAACCTTCATGATTCGTCCAGAACTTCAATTTTTTTGGCCACCTGGTTGACATAGCCGAAATAAGCCAAACTTGATTTTAATTATAGTTCAGGAGAAAATTGGTCAAAATAGCAAGTGGGCGTTTGAGTCAGTGTACACAGGCTTAATTTAGGCCTACTAAATAACAGTTTGAGTAAATGATACTTTACGATGTTACCATTCATAACTTTATTCTCACGAAAATATACCCAATCGGGTCTATCACTTTTTCAGTCAATATTTATGTGAAAATTCTTGAATGATAGATCGATGAAGGGGCTTTTTATGAAAAGTCTCCGAGGCTAAAACCGTTGGATTAGAAGCTGTTTACCTAATATGTCTCCTAAGTCTGTTTGGCTTTAATACGCAAAGGGCTGATCAACGTTAAAAGGAAGGTCACATCCACGGAGTCAATCCTTCAGTTAGGCTAAGGTGTGGTTTGGATGACAGTAAAATTTGTATTAAACAAATTTCGTAAAATGTTTGTGCGTTAGAAACTTGTAAAAGGGCATTACAGGCCAAAGCTAAACAACGAAAGAGACACTAAAGATATCAAAATGCGACAATTTTACCCAAAAAAATCAGACATTTCTACGATATGCAGGCTGTAGTCATGCTTCATATTATCTGAAAAAACATGGTAACCCAAGGCTCTTCACGGGCACACTACAATTTCAGACTGTCTGAAAATCAACTTTGCCCCAAGCGGAAAATATGGATCCCCACTGCTGTATTTAAACTGATAGAAAATTTGAATCAAGTTTACTTGTCTATTAGTTCAACTAATGCAGTGTCGATTTCTGCTTTGACCAAATTTGATCCTCAGACAGTCTGAACTTGCACCGTGCCCGCATTGGACCCTGGGTGACACTGCCTCTTTAAGTCAGTACAAAAAATTTATAATTGATTTACATGCACCTAATAGCGTCATAGTTTGAAACATCTTTGCTAAAAGACATCGACTTACTTCCCCCTTCAAAAAACTGCCGACGGTCACAACCTGGGCATAGTTTCCAGCCCCCTTATATTTTGTTCATTGACTTTGTACTCGGTAGCATTTCGTAAAACGCCGCTACAGTAGTGCCCCGCATTCTTCGGGACATCATTACTATAGCATAGATTCCCCATCTTTAAATCGGTGCAAAAAGTGGATGCAAAATTCTATGACCTAGATAGAACGGCTTCAAAGAAACTTCAGCTGCTTCCCTACAATTCTACCGTTAGACTTTTCAGAACTCTTTAATATTTTAGAATTTTTTTTATACGCGTATCTCGTATTTCCACTCATTCAAGGTTGCGACGTTAAATTTCTAATTCCTTAACCAAAAGAGTGACGGCCTTTTGCTTGATACCATATTGCAGATGTTCATAAAATATGGTTTTCTTGAGAGTTATTTTGTGTTTCGTCAACAAGTTTAGAAAATTCGATTGTTTTATTTTTTCCGATCGTTTCTTAAATTCTTAAACAATAAAAAAAACACTGTTGGACTGAAAAAAGTGAAGATTTCAGAAAAGCCCAAAGGTAGAATTACAGCGAAATAGCTCAAGTTTCATTGAAGCCATCCAGATTAAAGAAATGGGTCACAGGATTTTAAACCAACCTTTTTAAAGACTTGGAGCTTTTGCTCATTTCTATAGAGTTTACACTCACAACTCAAACCTGTTGGTGTTCAGCATTTCCTTGGCTTGTGAAAATAAAATTTGCTGTCTCTAACTACATGGTCTACGTTTGATAAACGTCAGTATGCAAATAAACAACTAATCCACTCGCTAAATCACTTTATTTTGTTTACAAAACCTCTGACATACGTATTTATTTTTCTAAACTTTATCCACTTTATCTCACCAGAAATCTGCCTCTTCAAATAACAATCTTGTCATTCTGTTCTAAATATTTGATATGATTTTCACAATTTTCAGGTCATTCGTTCTATTGTACACAAAAGTCTGCTTTCGTTTTGTAACGCCAAAGAACAATGTACACAGTCGGCGCCTTTCTTCACATATTGCCTGCTATCACTGGCAATGGAATTAGAAAGAAATAAGCTCTTTCCTGCACAGTAAAACTGAGCTAAAAAAACATAGATACAAAAAAGGAAGGATCTTTGTAACTCTTAAAGTTAGATCATTATGAAAATGCCATAGCATCAGTAAATACGTTCCTGCCAAGAGAACATCATCACAGCTAGTAGTAGCTACTACTGCAAGGTGTCCGACGAAACTTCGTAGGCCTTAATTAGCTGTAATTTTAGCTATGGTTATGTTTCAGCCTACTTTGTAAATAAATAAATAAATAAATAAATAAATAAATAAATAAATAAATAAATAAATAAATAAATAAATAAATAAATAAATAAATAAATAAATGATGATGATGATGATGTCCAAAAAAATTTGCGCCCCGTTCGTGTAGCTGAAACTTGAAAGAAACTTTAGCTATTTTGCCAGAAGTCTACCGTTGGAAACTTCGGATATCTTGAACTTTTTTCGAAATTCCAGCGTATTCATATTTCAACTCATTTGATGAGGTGACGTCGCAAACTAGAAGTAGGAAAATTTGTGCTCAATACCATCTTGTAGACATTCATAAACAATCCTTTTCTTGGAATTTATTCTATGTTTTCTCAAAAAGTTTAGAAATCACAGTGGCTTTAAGTTTATTTAAAAAATGTTCTTGAATTCTTAAAAGAGAAGAAACCCCTCTTACTCCGAAATTACTGAGGATTTCAGAAAAGTCCAACGGTAGAATTATAGCAAAGAATAGCTAAATTTTCGTTCCATTCATTCATTTCGAAGAAATAGGTCATAGTCATAGGTCATACACTGACATTTTTAAAGGAGATATGCTTCCCTCGGTAGAACAACGAGCTTCGATAGCTATCACATCCTTATGTTGATCTTTAAGAATTGAGCACATTTTAATTGATTCTATTTTGAGCAATCACAAAACACAAATTACATCAAGGAGGCGAGAAACTTGTGGAAACGAAGTACTAACCGCACCTAAAAAACAGCTACTGTGTTGATTTCATCATTTATTCTTCAGGAAGATCGGCGATTTTGATAACCTAAATGTACTTTGATGATTTTGTTGATCGTTATCTCGTCCAACGTTGCTCCCCTATTTGTTAGTTCAACGTTTGCAGCTTGCGGATAACGAGTGGGAACAATTTGAAGCGAGTTAGCTGCTCATCATACGTGCAGAGTGGGCTGATCAAATATCTTATCAAAAACAGTTTGTCAGTCAGCTACTAAAAGAAATGCTAGGTCACGAACAAAACTCGAAGAGTCACAATATTCCCTCATTTTTGCAAAGAAATACATTTTTTAATTGCTGTGCGAGTAGCATAACTTCACAACGCTCTAAAAGGTTGGGTGTAAGATTCGTTGACCTATTTCTTTTAATTGAATGACATTGAAGAAATTTCAGCTTGTGGATGTCTACATTATGGTATAAAGCAATAATGGTCTGTCACTCTTCTTGTTTACGAATTGAAAATTTCATGACCTCACATCCTCAAATCTAAATTACGCTGTAATTCGAAAAATGTTCAAGATATCTGAAAGTCCAATGGTAGAAGTATAGACAAGTAGCAAAAGTTTCTTTCAAGCCATTCAATTTAAAGAAAAATAGGCCAAATAATTTTACACCAAACTTTTTCATAAATTTAAAGATTTGGGAGCTATGCTTGTAAGAGTTTCTTCAACGATATGACAGCCAACAAAATCGACCATGTTACAGGAAATTAGCGATGCATGAAATTCTAAAAAAATTCACGTTAATTGAAGTCGCGTATGTTTTGCTTAGCGTTGATTTTATCTGCATTAAAGGGGCTCAGTCGTCAAACAGTAAACAAATCCGTAAACTCGCAAGTGTCGGGGATTATCCATTATTCATCCACTGTTCTCTGCTGTTTGTTTGGTGGCTTCACCCAAGCCACAAAAAAGTGACCGTTAAAAATCCACTTATATCCGAGCAATCGTAGAAGATATGAATATTTGGTTTGTTCCTTAGTGAAGTACAAGGATTAATGCCCAAACAGCAACTTTCATTTTGAAAATATACGAAAATCCTGTGTGATATCACCTTTCAAAAAACTGCAAAAATCATCGTTTTGTTTACATTTTGACGACGGAGCCCCTTTAATGTAGTGACGAGCTCAATAAGACAATGTTTATTTCTTTCATTTTGACCTAAATTCTGTCGATATTTCAATGTAATTGTCAGATATTTCTTTCGGTATCACATCTTCTTTGCCTTTTCACAATAATTTCTTTTAATCTTAACTACTTTATCTTCTCATTTCGCCAATTTAAGTCGCGTACATGTTATATGCCGTGTGAGTCATAATATTGTATCCACTATTTAAAAATTGTGCAGGAAAAGAAATGTAACCAATCTGTAAAATTTGTAATCCATCATCTAACTGAAGCTTTAACTTCATTTTTGAGATTTTTCTTATTCGTTTACGTGCATAGACCTTTCAGCTATTCTTCAAAGGGGCCTGGGTCGAGCGTTAACTTTATACATTCTTATACGTAAGGTTCGATCGAGTGGCGTTAGAGCTTCTATCACTATTGTGCACATTCCAACATTCTACAAAATGAAGCAAAATATCGTTCGATTCCGATTCTTTTCAGAATAGCTAAAAGGTCTTTTAAGGGATCAACTTCAAATTCTATTTTTCGATATGCCTAAAAACGCTAAAAATGGCATGTTCACTATCATGTAGATTTAGGCATTTTGATGCCAAGCATTTATGGAGAAGCATAATTATGTCTCAGCAGTTCCCGTATCATTAGATGGTAATGCCGGAGCTAAGAAAAACATTTCTTCACCATTTGAATTTTCTTAAAATAATCAAGATATTAAAATATGTTCATGGTAGAAATACAGTGGTTGCAAGATCAACGAAAGAGGTAGTCTGGAAATCCACTATTACAGGAGATGATTTTGTATATTTTTTGCTGAGATTGTATCATGGAAAAGATAAGTGAGTAAATGAAGTGAAATCAAGCACTTGGATATAAATCAAAGTTAGCATGACGCTTCGAGCATAGCCCGTTATCAAGGCTTGACAACAGGCTATGCTCGAGGAGTCGAGCTTAAGCCAATTCATGCAAAAATGCTTTAGANACGAAAATCCTGTGTGATATCACCTTTCAAAAAACTGCAAAAATCATCGTTTTGTTTACATTTTGACGACGGAGCCCCTTTAATGTAGTGACGAGCTCAATAAGACAATGTTTATTTCTTTCATTTTGACCTAAATTCTGTCGATATTTCAATGTAATTGTCAGATATTTCTCTCGATATCACATCTTCTTTGCCTTTTTGCAATAATTTCTTTCAATCTTAACTACTTTATCATCTCATTTCGCCAATTTAAGTGTTATATGCCGTGTGAGTCATAATAATGTATCCACTATTTAAAAATTGTGCAGGAAAAGAAAAGTAGCCAATCTGTAAAATTTGTAATCCATCATCTAACTGAAGCTTCAACTTCATTTTTGAGATTTTTCTTATTCGTTTACGCGCATAGACCTTTCAGCTATTCTTCAAAGGGGCCTGGGTCGAGCGTTAACTTTATACATTTTTATACGTGAGGTTCGATCGAGTGGCGTTAGAGCTTCTATCACTATTGTGCACATGCCAACATTCTACAAAATGTAGCAAAATATCGTTCGATTCTGATTCTTTTCAGAATAGCTAAAAGGTCTATTAAGGGATCAACTTCAAATTCTATTTTTCGATATACCTAAAAACGCTAAAAATGGCATGTTCACTATCATGTAGATTTAGGCATTTTGATGCCAAGCATTTATGGAGAAGCATAATTATGTCTCAGCAGTTCCCGTATCATTAGATGGCAATGCCGGAGCTAAGAGAAACATTTCTTCACCATTTGAATTTTCTTAAAATAATCACGATATTAAACTATGATCATGGTAGAAATACAGTGGTTGCAAGATCAAAGAAAGAGGTTGTCTGGAAATCCACTATTACAGGAGATGATTTTGTATATATTTTTGATGAGATTGCATCATGGAAAAGATAAGCAAGTAAATAAGTGAAATATGAGCATTTGGATATAAATCAAATTTAGCATGACGCTTCGAGCATAGCCCGTTATCCAGGCTTGAAAACAGGCTTTGCTCGAAGAGTCGACCTTAAGCCAATTCATGCAAAAATGNGTCCAGCAATGCTGAAAGCCCTATCGCCCCAACTCTTTGTATTAGAGCGGGGTACATTCAGAATTCGGGTACCATTAGATCGCAAGGATCTACCAAGATTGTAAAGAGTAATCATATCCATCAAATATTCAGGGGCTTTACCCTGAAGAATCTTAAACACAGTGAGAAGGATCTTAAACATTGGTCTTTTTCATCATTCGGCAATTTCACATCATCAGGTAATCCATTTTTCGTCATGATCATATATTCAGATTTCTGATCATTTAACATCAGCTTGTTTGCTCCCATCCAGGAGCGGACATCAGATATACAGTTATAGTTTCATACATCTTGCTTGTAGATTTTATATATAGATTTCATGAATTTTGTAACTTTAGTGACGTAAACAATGCTCGACCGATTACTCTACCTACAAACTATTTAACAATACTACAAGAACTACACCATGAGGAGCAATAGACTACGACTACCCCATGGCGTTCAATAAAAAATACGAGTTAAACTACATACAATTTTACATAAATGCTACAGACATAAACGATGAATGCTTTACTGGAGAATGTCTAACAATATAGCCACAGATCCCCCATACAATGCAGCAATACTTAAAGTATGATTCCACAAGACTTTGTACATGCTTTGCATTGTTACGACAGTGGCTGGGAGCTACTTCCATGTTGATAATGCTCCATGTGAGTTTTGAAGCTGCCGTTTTAATGCGCATAGAGAAATCGGCTACTGTGCCGACATTAACACCTTCATTGTAACGGCAAGATATCCTCAATTCACAGAACTGAGTTAATAAATCAAGGGCACTGCTCCCTGAATATCAAGGCAATGATATTTGCAAATACATTATTTAATGGAAGACATGTTCAAACCCATTTTGGAATTTACCTGACTGAAATCTGAAATCAGCCTCTCCGTTCTGAAATTGTGAGAGATTTTCGCGAGCAAGCCCTTTCAAGAAACCTTCAAAACAGCCCTAAAATCACAACCACTTTAGCACAGGATATCTCTTTGGGAGGATGACAGTAAAGGTTCCTTGAAGAGGCTTTCTAGAGAAAAGCCCTCATAATTTCAGAAAGGAATGGCCGATTTCAGTCAAGCAAATTTTAAAAGTAACTTGAATGAATCCACTATTGAAAAAATTATTTGCCAATACTATTGCATTGATGTGCAGAGAGCAGTGGCCTTTCAAATGGGGATCGCTTTTTTTGCTCACCCAGTAGTGTTTTTGAGACTACCTTTCTTGAAAACCTCGTTTCTCTGTAAATACACCTGATATTACATAATTTCTTGGCCACTGGACATGAATGTTGAATAAATAGCTTTTTTTTCTATTCATAATGAATTAAAACTAAATTAAATACATTACTACTGTACCGATCTTGGTGTAAGAAGACACTAGGTCATCTGGCCTACACCAAGAACGGTACTTACAATTTGCAAATGAAACTTCAAGATACAAATATATAACAAAAAGAAAAAATACAGCAATACGAGGGACAAAACAAAACAAGAAAACAACACACAAATAAGGAGACTGGCAGTTCCACACCAAACCATCCTATGGGTCTAACCTTTTATATTGTAGACTTCCATCATCCCTGTACCATCACATAGCAACTGGACGGTACAATGACGAGGGAAGTCAAGCACTATGGGAAAATTTGGGAGGTTTGGTGCTGAACTGTCTGGAAGATAGGAGGGAGAGCTGCTAGATCATTGCGTTATTTCAAATTGATTTCATATTGATCCACGGATACTAACGTGCCACCAAGGGAAAGGACGAAATAATTATATGTGCTACGAACCTTTTACTTTCTGTACCACATTCTAATTGGTTTATGGCTCCTTCGTATCTTCTTTTGAAGTTGCAACACTCCATATAATAATGCCTCCGCAGTCGGTGGACATCCGGGAACATAGATATCGACAGGTACAATACGATCACAGCCACGCACCACTGAATACGAATAATGATAATATCCACCACCATTTGCACAACTGCAGAAAAATATAAATCTTGTGAAATATACAAAAACACCACTGTTAAATCCGGAACGTTTGTATTAAAAATCTTCGTAAGCACTACTTTCTAAAAGGACAACCGAGAATTTATACTACGTGATAAACAGCCAAGGTAAAACTAAAAATACAGTAAAATTACATTTCACTACAAAGAACCCTATCCCTAGTAAATATGAATAATCCCAATATCAAAACCAAGTGGGAATGAAAATCACCTTTTGTTCAAAACTGCTTTTAGCGTAAACAAGAAAATAAAATGGTTGGCACATTAGCAATTGTTAACCCTGGAGGATAAAAATAGTCTTTTGAAATATATTAACCTCAAAGTATTAACTGCACAACTACTGGGTGAGTCAGAAAAGATGCATGCCGCTGGAAAGGCTACTAGTTCCTAAATGTATAAGCAATGCTATTTGTGCAATATCTGATTGAATACCCAACATGTTCAATTATTTTTTGAATCTTTCCTCACTGAAATCAGTTACTCCGCTCAGATTTTATAAGGGATTTTCTCGAGAAAGTGCCCTCGAGAAACCCTAAAAAACGTGTTAAAATCCCGAGCAAATTTCCCAAATATGTTTACCTTCCAGCAATGACTTGAACACGCTTTAGCACGTGCTATCTTCTTAGAAGGATAACGAAGTTTCATCCTAGTATAAAAACATATTCAGGGGGATTCCATTCCAAGGAATGAAAACCCATCCGACCATGCGACCGGGCGGTCACAGGAAATTTTTAATTCATAAATGAGCTGAAGGAAATTTTCCAACATATATCCCTTTTTCATGTATCACTGGTTACTCATTAGAAAATGCAACTTACAAAGTCAAAGAAAAGTCATATAATGAATAAATGATTTAAGTACCAAAAATAGCTTAGATGTTAAAAACACGACGTTTCCAGCATATACTCGTTATCAAGCCAAAGAAAAGTCACCTGACATAGATTGTATCTCGGGTACAATTTGCAATCAATGTTCAAGATAAGGAGGCGTATATCATTCAAATTATTGGCAGGTTTGCAAGAAATTTCATTGTTTAAAATGATAGTTTCACAGTTCTAACTGCAATAAACCTTTGCGGAACGTCCAGCTGCTCAGAGTATCTGTCGGGCAAAGAAGATTACTTCACAATCATTTTCAGAGATTATGGCGCAAAACAGAGTCTAAATTTAGAAAATGCAGTTCTTTTGTACCTCATCTTTTTGTGATTCGAAGGAGATTCGAACTGCATTTGAATCAAATTAACATGTCACAGCAAAGGAAGCTCTTTCTTCCACGTCTATCGTATCTTACATCAATTAGGGTTGGTCTCATAAGCTCAAACTTTCACAGTTTCAAGCATAATTTCACAGATCCTCATACTGATACAAAATGATATGCAAGTATACAACAATTGCAAGATTAGCAAGTCCTAGATTTCCTTCATGTTTCTCAGAAATCATAATGGTTTGTTCTATAAGGTGCCGAGCTCTATCATTCCCAACTTCATTCAGTTTGTTTTCTTGATGCCTGAAGAGCATTTACATAAAACCAGTTAAATATTATGGCATAGCTATCTCTGGATCCTAAGCTCTTTTTGCAAGCTGACACTTGTCTGTTCCTGCAGGAAATGCATGCAAGATTTTTTTCCGGTCACAGGAAGAAAATGTTTCTTTCATGCACTGTTCTATTCTACCAATGGGACAACATATATGCTGATAAATGTATAGTGTCATCATCATTACGAAGGAAAACCAAGGAATTTTGCTCGTTGTTTGTCACTCGTTTCTGCAGGTTTTGAAAGGAGCTTTGCAGAAAATCTCCCATATCCACGGAAAGTAATTATCAATTAAACACAGGCAAACTACTGAATCTAAGTGAATAGAGCGGCAATGAAGCAAGACAGTTTTTAATATCATTGCATTGATATTCAGGGAACAGTATCTTTCAAAATGCCGGACGTTTTTTGCTCACCCGGTAGCGTATGCACAATCGCGTGCGAATAGAAAGTCATGTTTACATAAGGAAATAGTTCAACCTTGGCCAACCAAAATTACCTACAGTTACTGAGCTGTTGGCTGAAAGTCACTCGGAATCTGGCGGATTCAGTATTTTTTGTAACTGTCTGTGCCGAAACATATTCTGGCTGCAAACAAGGCAGACCGCGAAATTTAAACTGAAACCTAGAGGCTAACTTGCTGGTAGTGCAAGTGAAAAGGGATTGTTAAGACNACAACCTTTTCTTCATGAAATTCCCAAATATTGAGGGGTTCAAGTTGTTCATTGTTTTGTAAATTTCGATCATCAGTTTCTGGAGATTTTGAACATGTATTTTCAGGCTTTCGCTTTTCTCCAGTAACTCATCAAAGGAAGAGTCATAGTCCTTGAAGAGGATCCTTAGTGCACGTTTGTGTGTGCGGTTTACCTTCTAAAAGGACAACCGAGAAATCATACTACGTGATACACAGCCAAGGTAAAACTAAAAATACAGTAAAATTACATTTCACTACAAAGAACCCTATCCCTAGTAAACATGATTAATCCCAATATCAAAACCAAGTGGGAATGAAAATCACGTTTTTGTTCCAAACTGTTTTTAGCGTAAAAAAGAAAATAAAATGGTTGGCACATTAGCAATTGTTAACCCTGGAGGATAAAATAGTCTTGTGAAATATATTAACCTCAAAGTATTAACTGCACAACTACCGGGTGAGTCAGAAAGATGCATGCCGCTGGAAAGGCAACTAGTTCCTAAATGCATAAGCAATGCTATTTTTGCAATATCTGATTGAATACCCAACATGTTCAACTATTTTTTTAATCTTTCCTCGCTGAAATCGGTTACTCCCCTCAGATTTTACAAGGGATTGTATCGAGAAAGTGCCCTCGAGAAACCCTAAAAAACGTGTTAAAATCCCGAGCAAATTTCCCAAATATGTTTACCTTCCAGCAATGACTTGAACACGCTTTAGCACGTGCTATCTTCTTAGAAGGATAACGAAGTTTCATCCTAGTATAAAAACATATTCAGGGGGATTCCATTCCAGGGCATGAAAACCCATCCGACCATGCGGTCACAGGAAATCTTTAATTCATAATGAGCTGAAGGAAATTTTCCAAAATATATCCCTTTTTCATGTATCACTGGTTACTCATTAAAAAAGGCACCTTACAAAGTCAAAGAAAAGTCACCTGACATAGATTGTATCTCTGGTACAATTTGCAATCAATGTACAAGATAAGGAGGCGTATATTATTCAAATTATGGGCAGGTTTGCAAAAAATTTCGTTTTTTAAATGATAGTTTCACAGTGCTAACTGCAATAAAACTTTGCGGAACGTCCAGCTGCCCTGAGTATCTGTTAGGCAAAGAAGATTACTTCACAATCATTTTCAGAGAATATGGCGCAAAAGAGAGTCTAAATTTAGAAAATGCAGTTCTTTTGTACCTCATCTTTTTGTGATTCGAAGGAGATTCGAACTGCATTTGAATCAAATTAACACGTCACAGCAAAGGAAGCTCTTTCTTCCACGTCTATCGCATCTTACATCAATTAGGGTTGGTCTCATAAGCTCAAACTTTCACAGTTTCAAGCATAATTTCACAGATGCTCATACTGATACAAAGTGATATGCAAGTATACAACAATTGCAAGATTAGCAAGTCCTAGATTTCCTTCATGCTTCTCAGAAACCATAATAAGGTGCCGACCTCTATCATTCCCAACTTCATTCAGTTTGTTTTCTTGATGCCTGATGTGCATTTACACAAAACCAGTTACACATTATGGCATAGCTATCTCTGGATCCTAAGCTCTTTTTGCAAGCTGACACTTGTCTGTTCCTGCAGGAAATGCATGCAAGATTTTTTTCCGGTCACAGGAAGAAAATGTTTTTTTCATGCACTGTTCTATTCTACCAATGGGACAACATATATGCTGATAAATGTATATGTCATAATCATTATGAAGGAAAACCAAGGAAATTTTGCTCGTTGTTTGTCACTCGTTTTTGCAGGTTTTGGAAAGGGCTTTGCAGAAAATCTCCCATATCCACGGAAAATAATTATCAATTAAACACAGGCAAATGACTGAATCTAAGTGAATATAGCGGCAATGAAGCAAGATAGTTTTCNACACTTGTCTGTTCCTGCAGGAAATGCATGCAAGATTTTTTTCCGGTCACAGGAAGAAAATGTTTTTTTCATGCACTGTTCTATTCTACCAATGGGACAACATATATGCTGATAAATGTATATGTCATAATCATTATGAAGGAAAACCAAGGAAATTTTGCTCGTTGTTTGTCACTCGTTTTTGCAGGTTTTGGAAAGGGCTTTGCAGAAAATCTCCCATATCCACGGAAAATAATTATCAATTAAACACAGGCAAATGACTGAATCTAAGTGAATATAGCGGCAATGAAGCAAGATAGTTTTCAGTATCATTGCATTGATATTCAGGGAACAGTATCTTTCAAAATGCCGGACGTTTTTTGCTCACCCGGTAGCGTATGCACAATCGCGTGCGAATAGAAAGTCATGTTTACATAAGGAAATAGTTCAACCTTGGCCAACCAAAATTACCTACAGTTACTGAGCTGTTGGCTGAAAGTCACTCGGAATCTGGCGGATTCAGTATTTTTTGTAACTGTCTGTGCCGAAACATATTCTGGCTGCAAACAAGGCAGACCGCGAAATTTAAACTGAAACCTAGAGGCTAACTTGCTGGTAGTGCAAGTGAAAAGGGATTGTTAAGACAAGATTTGAGCTTATATCAAAACAAGAAGGATACGTACACGAGAATTGAAATGGCTGTTGTTCAGATTATGAATCAGATAAATAGGATTGACTGGCAAAAGTTCAAATTTATCCCTTCATTTTTTATTTCTGATGTTAACAGCAGGCCCATTTTGCCGCACAACGACTGGCCACCTAGGTATCAGATCAACTTTTTTTAGCTGCTTTGTTCACATCCAATGGTTATCTACTCTGCCTTTTTAAAATCTCTTTGTCTGGAATCACTGATCGTTTTCGTATTGGCGTATCACTCTCAAAGGCAACGAATGCCATTCTTACAAAATCTGATTTTCTTGCTGTGTTTTTTCTTGCCATGTTTATACTTTCCCACTCAAGGGGTACATATTTATCACTGTTTTCTCCCAAAAGAGACTGTTCCGCTCTTTGAAGCCATTTTGAGGCTCGAAATTGGATAAAATTTGAATGAATTTGCTCTTCTTCTTTCTCTGAGTACTCTGTTTCAAATGGGCTGGAAGGATTTCTAGCTATTTTTAGAAAATTTGGGCCCACTGTGCATGCCACATCCAGACATGGGACCTCTTGTTTAGCGACCCTTCCGAAGGACGGCGAAGTGAGTTGCTTGGTCAGGCATCCGAAAGGTCACCCAGTCGGATTTCGACCTCAAACAACTGGACTTAACTTCAGTTTCCAACAAAAAATGGATAAGCCGCTCGGTCACTCACATCACAAACACAAATTCTATCTCAAATTCCAATTCTATTTCAAAAACAGATTTAGAAACGGCTTACGACCAAACTTTACGACGGTATCACCGATTTTTAGTGAAATAAAGGTTTAAACTAAAGCATATCACATATAAAATGATTTTCGCTAATTAACATTGATGGATAATGCATGACTGTGTTAATAGGTCCACTCCTCGCCCTCTCAGGAACGCTGAAGTCAATGTACGATTTCACTTTCTTAAAGACGTCTTTTGGCCAAATGAGCTTTTCATATCACTGGGCTAAGGTTTGGAATGACCCAAATAAAGAAGTTAAATCATCAACTTCTCTAAAACTTTTACTGCAGAACTGAAGAGACTAGCATCGACTACGGCCTAAGAACAGGGCCTTTTATTTTCAATTTTAATTAGCCTCTTCGTTTGTAGCAATTTATTCATATAATGATATTGCAATTAGGTTTATCCTAATATATAGCTTTATATTTAATTGCACGCTTGCATGCATTGCTCCCTGTAAAGCAGTTCCTAAACTGAGGGTCTACCATACTTAAAAAAGCTAAGTGAAATGAAAATGTGTCATGTTGGCATAGCGCATCAAATTGATGCACAATTCACAGCGAGCGTCGTAGCGCCCTCGGCGCTCCCCGATAACGCAAGATCGGCAAGTGCCAAAACATCTGTAGACACATCCTGAAAATAATTCATATTTCTCATAATGATTTATCACGAAGAGATATCATTCTCTGCAAACTTTTACCGCCTCTTTGATCATAATTTCTGAAACTAGCTTTTACGAGAAGCTTTGACTATAAGCTTCATAATCGACCAGAGCATACGTGAAAAATTGTTCAATTCTTTTAGCAATTTGCAAAACAAATTAAAAAGATAAAACCACCAGGAAAAAGATAATTTTCTTGGCTAATCAAATATTTGTGCTTGGAAATAGGAATGGTCTTATTAAACCAATCCTGAATCAGTTTAGGTAATGAAAAATAATTTTAGATAAATAGATTAATAAGACGTAAATAAATACCTAAAAGTATCTAAAGTATCTAAGTATCTAAATACCTCAAAACTGAAATGAAAGTAAAAATTTTGCATGATTGAAAGTAGAAAATTTGTGAAACACGTTGAGAATATCAAACCGCTTATCTCTATATTTTGCTTGCTCGTATTTTAACAACACCGATACACATCATTTTGAGAAACAGGGTAGTTGTCATAAAGCCTCCAGTTTAGCAGTTTAATATGTATTAGTCTCTTCAACGCAGTGCTACAGTTTTTGCTACCCAGTGTCCCAGAAAAAATAATAAGATTCGAATAATATTAGATCAAATCACATCCTCATCCATTGGGCAGTTTCTTAACTTTTCTTTGATTTAAATTTCAATGTGCTTAAAGAATTTTCTTGGGCCAAAAGGCCAAAGCTCTGCTTTGGAGGTGGACACAAATTTGAGCTTTCAAGATTAATCTCTTTGCTCTCAAAACACCAATGCACTCGGTATTTACCGACAAACGAGGTATTTATATTGAAGCTAAGGTAACTATTGAGGGACATTTTGAAAGAGATTTGCCATTGATTAAACCTAAATTCACATCAATGCATCAAAACAAATCTGTAGAATTTTTGGGACACCCGGTATAAATTTCCACACATATCGAATTTTCTTAGCAAAGAATTAGGCAAGCTGTCTCAAAATATTCTATTATCAACATGCCTTAACTACCGAATTTTCGAATTCTATTTAAACATGGCCTGGCTCAGTTACTAACTGAATGGAAAAATAGATTTGCGGAAAAACTGTAAAATTGACTGGGTTTGTCTTCACATCAAATGAACATGGTTTAAACAAAATGTCATCTTCACTCAACAAAAGACTGGTCTGGTACTAAATGTGATACTCGTCACACTCATTTTATCGTAGAATTAGAGTTGTTTTACCTATTTGGCTACCGTAAAACTAGCTCCTTCCTTATAATAAAATTCCTCATAAAAATGGGTCGCTATGGCTTAATAAACTATTCATGAAATGCTTACAAACTGGATAAACTTTATGGCACTCCAGCATTTCCTTAGTAGAATGCTTTTGAATGCTCTTATCCAACCCCACTTTGATTACACATGCACCTCATGGTTCCCAATGTTGAATAAGAGGTTGTCTAAAAAATCCAGTCAGCCCAGAACAAATGCATTCGCGTCTATCTGCATCTAAACAACACAGTACATGTTGGGGCAGCAGAATTCAAAGCTATAAATTGGCTTCCGACAAAGAACAGAGTTAATAAACATACATGTGTAAACATAATGAAATTTTCTAAAGGAACAGCTCCAGCTTATACTGACGAAATATTCCACCCAATCGACCAAAGCCGAGTGACACGAAGGTCCAAGTTTAAATTGAACCTTCCTTTTCGCAAAAGCAACACTGGCCAAAAATGCTTGTCGTACTTGGGGCCAAAAATATGGAATAGCCTATCCTCTGATTTAAAGTCCATAACTAATATCAACTCGTTTAAGCACAAAATCAAAGGAAATTTTTTCCAAAATATACAGAGAGAGGAAAACGACGTATATGTTTTCTACTAAAACCACTTTTTTTTTTTTTTTTTTTTTTTTTTGTGTAAACATAATGAAATTTTCTAAAGGAACAGCTCCAGCTTATACTGACGAAATATTCCACCCAATCGACCAAAGCCGAGTGACACGAAGGTCCAAGTTTAAATTGAACCTTCCTTTTCGCAAAAGCAACACTGGCCAAAAATGCTTGTCGTACTTGGGGCCAAAAATATGGAATAGCCTATCCTCTGATTTAAAGTCCATAACTAATATCAACTCGTTTAAGCACAAAATCAAAGGAAATTTTTTCCAAAATATACAGAGAGAGGAAAACGACGTATATGTGTTCTACTAAAACCACGTCCTCTCACACATTCAGGATTCGGCCTTTATTGAAAAGCACATATTATATATAGATACTTTTTTTTTGCAACCATCTCTAAGGGGACCATTATGGAAAAAAGATCAACTCGATCTTTTAATGCTATCCCTGCCACCATGATTAGGGCTGTTTCTTAATTTATATTAAACGTATTGTTATGTAAATTGCGTATTTTAATTACTCTGTATTATTTTTTTAAATTGTAAATATTTTCATTTTGTGGTGAATTTAAACATACATACATACATACAGAAGAAAATTGAAGTTACCTTCCCATAGAAATCACCCATCTTGGTTCTGGCATCTGGTCGTACACCTAAAATCAAATTCAATATTATGTTGAGACCCAACCATCATTGTTCGAAGTTAAATTGCATTTACTGCACACAAATTGCAATTCGATGACTTAGTTTTGGTGAATTTGACGTAGCTGGAATGTCCAAAAGTTTGGTAAAGTGAGAAAATTTCAGGGCAACTTTAAAGTCTGCTAACCAACAATAAATTGAGGATAAGGGAGATAAAAATCATAGTTTAATGGAACTTTTTTAGATTTGAACGGACAGAAAAGTTTTCGCTTAAAATATTCAACAACCAGAAATGTCAGTGATTTTAAGTTTCCAATAAAGATTCAATTCTTGCTGGAGGTAGCAAATAGTCTTTGACATAATATTTACTGCAAGACAAGAAATTGAGCCTTTAATCAGAAGTGATCTCTTGAAGCTCATTGTATGTGATAAAAATCAGAAGTACTGGCAGGCTATTTTGTTATGATAATCCTCGAAATCATGATCTTTTGATATGCTGTCTGCTACCGGGTGAGTCAAAGAAAGTTAAAACGTCTCGTGGGCTGTGGAATAAAAAGTATGCGGCCGATATAAAAATTAAAATGTTAATCGATCACTTAGATTTGAAATTCTCTTTGGTCAAAGAACTCATCTTTCAAACGAAGAAATTAGAAAAATGCAGGTACTCGTTTCCACTGGTAAGGAGACTGTATGAGAACGACCATTCCGTGTTCCATTCTGGTCCATACTTCACGCGCCATTGACATTTAACTTCAATTTCTGAAACAGCCAATTGTAATGAGTGCATCTTTAAAATGGCAAGTGAATAACGGACAAGGATTGAACTTGTAATTCTCGTTCTCATACAAACACTTTACCAGCAAAGACGAGTTCTTTCACCAAAGAAAATTTTAACATCTAAGTGTGCCTTTGACTGATAGATTAACATTTTGATTTTAAATATCGGCCACATACTTTTAACTCCACAGCCCACCAAACGATATAAATTTTTTGGCTTACCAGGTATAATGAGGATAACGAGGTCAGTCAAGAAAATTGTCTCATTCAGAAACCATTTTTTCCTAATATAATTTAGGCATTTAAGGCTTTCACAGGAATGCACTGAAGGAAAACAATCCTTTCCACTACACTCTTTTTTTATAAGAATATTTTAAATTTTGTCCAGCCTCGATATTCTTAAGAAATTTTCGTTTTGAGCCTGAATATATTCTTAAAGTGTTTACGTCAGTCATGCGATTCTCTGTTATGAACATCACAAAACAGGCAACTGCTGAAAAATGAGACACAAATATGCCAACTGAGGCTGGCAATATTCTTATAATATTCTTAAAAATTGGATGATTCTGAGCCTGAATATTCTTATAAACATTATTCTTATAAAAAGAAAAGAGTGTATTGCATGTTAAGATACATTCCTAAAGATATTTTACGTAGCGAGAATTATCGGTCCTGCAATTTCGGAGGACACCTTAGGCAATCTTAAAGGTGACCTGAACCAAAATACTTCATTGATGCAAACAAATAACACTGCTGAATGATAAGAAGCTCTATTTAAACATTTTCGAGATCTCATTTCGTTTTAAAGTTATCCACTGACTTTAAGTATCAGCTGATGACGTCATTTCGTTTCTAAATTACTAGGATAATGTATGGAAACATCGCTTAATTTATCTTTTAAAGGTTACAGTAGCAAGAAACTTTGCAGCTTTGCAACATAAATAGAATAGAAATTGTTCAACAAATCAATGTCATATTTTAGAAAGGCATGGTAATTGAAATAATTTTCTGAACAGATTCGCCTACGAAACATAGTCAACCTTGCATGTTTCTTGACTTTTCGCAAACAAGCTGAGGTCATCAGCAAATCCTACAGAATAACTCGAAAATGAAACAAGGTATCAAAGAATTTTAAACAGAAGTTTTTAACAGCCAACAGTGCTATTTATTTGCAACAATAAAGATTTTCGCTTCAGGCCACCTCCAAGATGAACAGTATGATCACATTTTGATGATGTTTCAAATAATGATTCTTCGTTTTCGATCTGCCGATAGAAAGTTGGCGTAATCCCAAAAGGTTTTGGAAGTAGGTTACCTTTCTTAAAGCCGGTGCCATTTTGTTGGTAAGAGTACCAGCGACGATCATCACATCGGCTTGACGCTAAAAAGGAATAACATAGGTTGTCAAACAGTGCTGAGAAAGAATTCACAAATATTTTCCGGGCAAGCAAGAGCAGTGGACCAAACGTTTCTGTACTGGTTGAGTCACAAAGATGTATCACCTGCAAGGTCGTAAATTAGTCTGAAATCATACATTCAGAAAGTTTAGATTTGATCAGTATTTCTAGCCCTTAATCCATGGTATGTTCAAAAAGAGCTCCGTAACAAAATTGCTGTTAGCTTTAGAACGAAATGAGCTTTCTGAGTGAGATACAATTTAGCTTCTAAGTTAGCTACTTTACTGTAAAATGAAATATAGTACGACGAAATTGGCAGATTATTCTAAGTATCCGTTGACAAAAATAAATATAAATTTCAACTAAAATGTTTCTTTAAAGGGTTTGTGCAAGGTTACAAGTTTGCAGCTGCAAAGAGCATTAAACTCTAAAAATATCCCATTCAAATCGAAGTAGCACACGCACCGGGAACAATAGATTATGAAAGAAACAATGTCTTGTTTGCGTGTTCTTGTTCTATTTATAAACAAGACTATTTACCACTGCATTCTCGTAATGGCTAAAGATGCAGCTTTTCTTAAGTCGATTGGAAGCTCGTAAACGTTGCTCCAGTCAAATGGAAGGACTTCCTAGGATATTCTGTTTTGATACTACGAAGCCTATGAAACCCTGGCTGGTTGACTCCAGTGCTGTGAAATTAGCTTCAAAATGTCTAATCACTCTAAAAATGTTCCTCGATAGTTGACTTGAACATAGATACCTCGTTTGTTGATATTGGTGCTTTGAGAGCAGACATGTTAATCTTGAAAGACATGTTATAGACATGTTATAGTTCAAGTTAACTATCGAGGAAAATTATTTTGAGAGTGATTAGCCATTGATTAAAGCTAAATTCACATCGCTGGAGTCAACCAAATCTATATACATTTTTGGGACCGCCGGTAGTTATTATCCCGCGGGGGGGGGGGGAGTTACTCATATTTTTCCCTATGGGGACGTGCCGCTGAACAGGGTATCATTTTCGGGATTCCTACTCCGGAACAGGTTATCATTTTTCTATAGTCCGCTCCATGACAGGGTCCATATTGTTCATAATTGACTACGTCATGTTGTTGTAGGGCATTTGCACTCCTCGAGTGTGATATAAATAATTTGGATGGCAGCATTTCCGCATCTTCTGATAGGATTCTTACAAATTTCCATGGCAGCGCACAATTTTGTTTGAAGAAACTCTAGGACAGGGTATTGTTTAAGAAAATTTTGCTCAGGGATATGTTCAGGAATTTGACTCCGGGACAGGCTGCTTTATGATTTTTCAGCCGCACCTCATCGCATGTTCGTAGACCCAAGTACTCTCCCCAGGGTTGTGAACTAGCTCATGAAGCTATTCTTAGGTCAACCCGTTATTTTCAGGTCTTCCTTGAATGTTGCAAAAACTCATTCCATGCTTATTTCCACCAAGCAGAAACGGAATGTTCTCAAAGGTCAAAATAAAGAATTAACATTGAAAATACGCGAAAATAAGTTTGAAGTTGTCAAAAAGACAAAATACATTGGTGTGCAAACTGACCGCTCTTTGGATTGGAAAGAGCAAATCAAAGCAGTCTCTACCAAGGTCCCCAGGGCAGTTGGTTTTTTGAAACATGACAAGTCTTTTGTACCGAAAGAAACTTTGCAAACGCTATACAGAGGTATTGTCGAGCGGAATTTTCGATACTGTTGTTCTGTTTGGGGCTGTGCCGGTTTGACTGAAATTAATCAGTTGCAAAAACCTTAAAACCGTGCTACTAGGACTTTTACGAATAGCAGCTCTGACGCCCCAAGCAGACCTCTAATTGAAGGGCTGGGATGGAAGACCGTTGACGAATTGATTACTGGTGAGTCTAAGACAATGGTCTTCAAGTCCCTGAATGAGCTGGCTCCACAATACCTCTGTGACCTCTTCACCCGCAATTCACAATGCTCATCATATAGCCATCGTAATACGGGGACCGACTTGAAATTACCGATGCAAAGGTCAGCAAATAGCCAGAGATGTTTCTCGTACAGAGAGGCGCAAAACTGTGGAATGGCCTCTCAGCCGAGTCAAAGCAGGCATCCTCTTTGCATAGTTTTAAGAAAACTATTTAAAAAGGGGTTTCTTTCTTTTATAGTAAATTTTTTTATATCATTGTATATTTGTTTTGAATATTGTAAATAGGATTTTATAGTTTAATTTGATTAATAACTTTTAGTTTAATTTTTTCTAGATTGTAATTATTGTTTTATCTCAAAGCCCCTTGAAAACCAGCTTCTGCTGAAGGGCAATCCTCCTTAAAAGAATTAAATATGAAATATGAAATATATAAAAACATTACAAAATAAACGTGAGGCAGACGTCACAAATTGGATCCAAATGCTTTCTCCTTCTCAGTATCAAAATTTCTAATCAATGGGGGCGGTAAATATAAGTCTCAAGTGCACAGCAGGAAGCTACCACTATGAAGCGGTGACAGGGTCAAAATTATTCCGTCATTGAAACCCAGCTTCGTCGTCAAGTATTCATCCGTCGTGATGTAGTTGTTCGTCGTCAAGCCATACCATGCCGTCGTCGTACGATCATTGGCCGTTGTAACTGTGGTTCGTCAATGGCCCTGCAGCCGTGGTCGAGTGTTGAGCCGACGTCAATACCCCAGCCGTTGAGGGATGGTAAGCCGTGGGTGGACAATAAGCCGTCGTCCATCAATCCGTCGTGAGTTGATAAGCCGTCGTCGTCGAGCGTAACTTGACAAGCCGTCGCTCGTAACGGCGCAACGATCTCAGGCTCTTTTCCATAATTTGCGAGAGGCCTTGGTGCGGAGAGCCAGAATATGGAAAAGCCAGAGCGGAGAGAAATTCTGTTTTGGCCAGAA
>REGL01000015.1:463174-475097 GCA_004194395.1 Aurelia aurita complex sp. Pacific | reverse complement strand
ACTGGCCTTCGTGAAAAATTCGCCAAAATTAATTGAGAGATTATTCTACTTAGCCCTTTTGCAAAAATGTTCCCAATAGGTCAAACTTGATTCTGCAATAGGCTTTACGAGAGTTCTGAAACATATATTTTCTGTTTTCAATGTTGAAGGAGCGTTTCGTGATTCAGCTTTAGTTTTAATGAACGATTGGTTACCATTATGGATTTGAAAAATTTGCACATCCCAAGATGAAATTTTCAATCGACCTTTTCACTACATATTCTGCAGGGTTCAATCTGTCAAACAAAACGAAGATCATGAAAATCGAGTGAGTGCAAGCCAAGAAATTGAAATTGAAAGTTAGTGCTATTTGTGGGCCTTGCTGTGCTACAAAAGAAGCCTGCTGTACACTTTTTAGGCCTAACTTGAAATGATATTTTCTCAGCACTAAATTATCCGATTTGAAAATTTTTTGCGTCTTGATATACCTCAGGCTACGGTTAAATAGAGAAAAATCAGTTTTGTACAATTCTGAAATTTTCAAGTTTTGGCATTAATTACACTAAAACGGAAATCTGGATCACAGTGGCATGGTATGGCTTGACGACGAACAACTACATCACGACGGATGAATACTTGACGACGAAGCTGGGTTTCAATGACGGAATATTTTTGACCCTGTCACCGCTTCATACTACCACTCAACTGGTTGTTTCATGGCTATCAAGGATGATTCTCAAAATTAAAGGAACCGCTCTAGCTAATCAATTCCGATTACAGCCATCAGAGATTGAAGCGTGGAAACAGCTGCTGACCAAAGGGATCCGACAATACATTTTTACAGCTACTTAGCAAAGTTCATTGGAAAGAAATTCAATCAAAGCCAATTGAGGATCGCTTCAACTTAAATACCCTACCCTCCAAACACCACGAGGCCTTGCGGGCTGTTGCTGACCCATGATTCACTGCGACAGGACTTTCAGATTATCTAAAAGTCTGCGGAGCTAAGCTAAATCAATCCTTGAAGCGCAGGGAATAATTCAATAATAAACTTGCTCAAAAATAAAATTCATATTGCGTTATATTTGTTAGAAGTCACCTATTGTGCAGCTTTTTAATTCTTCTTTAACTTTCAATTTCGATGTGCTTCAGGAATTTGCTTAGGCCAAAAGGCCAAAGCTTTGGTTTGGAGGTGAAGGTAAATCTGAACTTTCAAGGTCAATATTTCAACTCTCAAAACATCAAAACTAATAAACGAGGTATCTATGTTCAAGGTAACTATCAAGGAACGTTTTGAAAATGATTTCACATTCGTTGAATTTAAAGTGAATGACCTGAGATATATAGCGCTTGTCTATAAATAGGACAAAGAAACACCTAACCCTTCTATTGTTTTCTTTAGCATTGCTTTTATTCGCCACGAGATGGATTATCAAATACAATAGGCTATTTATAAATCTATGAGATCTCATCTTTGAACTCAGGTTATTCACTTTAAAATTTTCATTCTTTAGACCCAAGCTAATCTGTGTACTGTTTTGGGACACCTGGTAGGTCTCTTTCATGTTGTGCACCATTGGTGTGAAGAGAAAAAAAGAATTGTCGATTTCATAAATTGGTATGGAAACCTGACCACGTGCAAAATCTGGACCAATCAACTCATTGGTTCCTTTAAAATCAGAGAGCACTTGGGAGTTAAAAGCTGGTCGTAAGATAAAAGCCAGTCCATCCACCATTGGGACTACATTAGCCAATCAGGGCACGTCGCGCCGTCCAAAGATTGCTCTATATTGGACAGGGCCAACAATAAGTTTGCTTTACTCATTCATGAAAGCCTCTTAATTTTACGGGATCGACCTGAACTTAATTCCCAGCAGTCGTCTATTCCCTTGGCATTTCCCTTGATTTTGTTCCCAATTTATCCACTTGAGACCTTGCGCGTAGAAAATGTGCTTCGCACTTGTTTACCTCGTTTCAATTTGTTCGCTCCTTGGTGTAAATTTGTCAACACTCAGATTTGCTGAAGATGAACCAAGTTTGGTGCAAAACGTTCGAAAACATGTTAACTTCAGATTAATCAATTTTTCAAAAGTTTGTGTCCACTGGAATGTCTTAACTGTTTACGTCTTCTGGAATTGACAACTAACAATCATTTTTTGCAACATGTAATGTCAATAAAATGAAGTTTAAAATGATTGTCATGGCTTGCCTTATTCTGCGTTTTATAATCAAACTGCGCTAGCCACCGAATTGTCCTTTAAGATCAATGGAAACTTGCATTTATATCAGCATAATGTGAAAATGTAATCTCTTGGGGTCACCTTTAAGAGCTCAGGATCTCTAATAATGACAAGAATCAAAAAGCTAGATTTCTGTGGAAATTCAATGGGAAGTTTTGAATTGCTCGTCGTTTAATGCAAAGAAAGAGCTCTCCTGAGGTAAAATGTTAAAGGCATACTATCCCTTAGATGAATAAAAGAAATCGATAAAGATCTCTATTGAATATTCCACAAATTTACGCTAATTTCCTTTATTCAACGAAGGCAGGATCATTCATGCGTAATTTTCATGGCTATGAAAATTATGCATGAATGACTTTGCTTTCTTTGGATGATGCAAATTATCGAGGGGACAGTGTGCCTTTAATTCTAAAATGACATAATGTTTTGTAGGACGTTAAATATTGTAATAACAAAATTTACTCACAGGACTCGCTCGAAAAACAACTCCAAATCGATCCATATCGTATCTAGAATCAATATGTAATGGAATTAGTAAGACTGCTTTGTGTAAAAATGGTACAAAATGCACGAAAACAAGTCTTTGAAGTTCTATTGCAGAATACTAAATCTTCTGGTTGCTACAGTGAATGAGGTTTATGTAAGGACTAAAACAAATCAGATTTACAAGAATGCAGTCAAAGATAAACTAAAGATTGTGCATCTCAATAAGACTGACGACATGATTCCTTGTATTTGCTCAATGTTGTTGATCTGATTTTTTATGTTCACAGTTTGAAGCCATAACTATCACTGAATTCAGTATGGAAAACTGAGACTCATGAATCAGTCTACAACTCATTTTGAATCTTCCCTGTTTTCAAACTAAAGATTATTTCTACCGAGAATCGGGCGGGCAACTGCACTTACTCACCTTTCCCTAAGTGTCCGCCACTGAAGAAAATGGTTCTGTTATTCGAAGCAGAAAGACAGTTAACGTGCTTACCGTGGGGCAGCAAAGTGCATCATTTCTACAGCACAACAGGCCAGGCCAAAAGTCATCGGCCATAACGAGCTCTGAAATATAAACACCACATGAATGAACTGTAAGTAGATTTGTCTATTGGTATATATTAGAGCGACATCATGTTCGTGATTTCTCTCTGTCGCAGATTTCTCTCTGTAAAGGTTGGGGTGGCATTATGGATATGAAATCTATATTTTGCTCAAATCTGTAACATCTTCATTACTGATATTTGGTAGGTGAGATATTAAAAATTATTAAGAAGATGGAGGCAAATAAACAAGACTTTCAGGGTTCTCTAGTTGTATGAAACAAAATCCTAAAAAGCACTCATACTTTTATTGCAAGGCAAGTATAAAAATTAATTATCTACGGCGTCCCAAAAAAGTACTCCCGGTTTAAAAATCGCCAAAAATTCAATTATCAGACCCATCATAAAATTTGCGTATTGATCCCTTTTAATCAATGAACCAAATATATGTAAAGGTGATAAAATATTTGTTTTCGTTACTTAAAGGGTAAGAAATGACGCATTCGAAAACCTCATTCTGACTTATACTCTTTAATATAAATTTAGGGAAAAAAGAAGTTCCATCACAGGTGAAAAATAAAATACAAGTCTAAAAGTTAAAGCTTTAATCTAAAAAACCCCAGTTTAAATGGCAGGGATAGCATTAAAAGGTCAGTGCGACTTTATTTCCATAATGGTCGCTCCAGAGGTAGGTGTCATTGAAAGAAAAGTTATCACAAACGAAAAGGAAACAATATTCATGTCTCAGAAGTTGAGGGCAATGTTGCATTCTCAAAATTTTGATACATAATATTGTTTCAGCTTTTAGAATTTCAACAATATATATAGAGGCTGTTTTCTTGATTTTGGAGGTCTTTAAAGAATTTGTCCTGGATCATACGCTTGAAACTGTTTACATTCTTAGCAGCTTGATTTATAAAAAGAACTAACGACAGGTAATCAACAAATGCTTTCTGCAGTATGCTTCAGACCCAGGCAATCAATCAGCTATGCCTTGAAAAAATTGAGGATCGGCCTTATAATTAAATGTTGGTGATTTTTCAAACAGGAGTACTTTTTTGGGGCAACTGGTATAAACAATTCAACATCTACCTGGGCCGGGTTGTTCAAACCACGATTAGCACTAATCTTGGATTAAAAGCATAGAACCACCGGGCCTTGGTGTATAAAAATTTACACCCTCTCCGTTTTGACTGGATAAAGGAATGAAACGTTAAGATATCGGAACTTTCTGAACTGAAAACTACATATTTCTGTCTTAAATTTTAATGCATATTCTTTGCATGTTAAGATCGTCCACCAAAAACCAGAGAGGCGATCCTGTAAAGTCAAAATTTAGAGAAGAAGGGCCTAGCCATGACTTGGTATCAAATGCATTTTGCAAATAAATTTCAACTTTAATGCTTAGTTTTTGCCTGTGAAAATAATTTGAGATTTTACCATTGTTCTTGAAATCACAGCCTCATGGGGGCAATGGAATCATGTTTAAAGCAAACAAAATTTTAAAAGTTAAGGTGGTACGCTCTTTTACTCGGTAGGTAAAGATGCTAATGATTATTCTTTTCACCCATCTTGGTCGGTTATCTGGGAAAAAACTTACCCTTCTTGCCCAGTTAACAAGATCATCGATTGTTGCTAAAACAAATTCTACAATAGAAAAATAAATTGATATTATCTATCAACAACTTCTACAGGGTGTACCAAGAAGTTTCCAAATTACGCGAATCGGTTGGGTGGCTCTTGGGGTGTGTCTTTGAGGGCGGGTGGTACAACTTTCCAGATTCATCCGGTAGTTTTTATTTCTTCCTATCTTAATCGCCACGGGGTTGTCACAGTCTATTGGTCCCCACGGTATTACCGTCCTTGTAGTGTATCGTAGAGTAATTAGTAAATTAGAAGGAAGCGTAATAAATAACTTGTCTTGTAAAATTTTTGATGGAATACAAAGAATCAGGTAGCCCTGCAACTTGTTGCTTTCTAAACTAATCAAATCGATAACTACCGGGTGTCCCAAAAAAAAGTTCCGGCGTTTGATTGAACGCAGACAAAAAAGTTCGTTATCTGGCAATTTCTATTCATTCTAGGTACATGCTGGACATTTCAACTTACAGTTTGGCATATCGTAGGAAGAAATCAGTGTTCTGAAGATGGAGTTATTAGTTCTAACATCGCATCTTCATGTTGAAGGCAAAACCAGAGAGATTAGTACGCCTTTCTGCATCATCGTGGTGGAGGGGGAATCTCCGGATGAGCAACACAAAAATTGGGTTGACATTTTGTTTCATTGCCTTGACGACGTGCAAGAGTTTCGCTCATTGAGCATATTTGAAGTAAAGGTCTGAAAATCGAAATACTACATTCATACCTTGCCACTCAATTCGGTCTGGACGAACACACAAAAATGCATTATTGCATAATATGGTAGGTCGAAAAAGCAATTGAAACTATTCTTTAGTTAAGAAAAGACAGTCTATTCTACTCCGTGTTGTGAAACCGTGAAACAGTAAAAATTCCCTTTTGAAATTCCCAGTTGGCACAAGGCAACAATAGCAGCAGCAAACAGTTTTCCAGAGACCAATTTGTTTCTATTCTTCACACCTTAGGCTAATTCACACAATCAAAAATGATTTAAATCTAAATTCCGTTCAATTACAAAGCAACGGTTTCTCTTGTGAATAAAATTTCTGCCCGCTCGGGACGTCAAGGTAATGAACGAATTGTCAACTCAATTTTTGTGTTGCTCGTCGAGGGAGTCCCCACCATCACGAAGCAGGAAGGCGTAATAATCTCTCTGGTTTTGCCTTGAACATGAAAGTGAAATGTTAGAGCTCATAACTCCATTTTCAGATTACTAATTTCTTCCTACGATATGCCAAACTGTAAGTTGAAATATCTAGCACGTAGCTAGAATGAAAAGAAATTGCCAGATTAAAAAGATTTTTCTCTGTGCTCAATCAAACGTCGGAACTTTTTTTTGGGACACCCGGTATATCTGGAAAATTTCTATCCTATTTCAAAAAAATCTTCCCTCAATATCAAAGCAATAACATTGAAAACTGTCTTGTTTTATTCCTGATATGTTCAATTAGGTTCAGTAATTTACCCGGCTTCGATGGGTCATCCCTTCCCGTTGATATGTGAGATTTTCTGCAGAAAGCCCCTTCCAAAAACCTGCAAAATCGAGTGAAAAGACAAAGACGGACAAAATGTGCTTTCTTTTCATTGATAGCAATAATGACACTTTCATGTAAAGCATACAATTTGTCCTATTGGGAGGATGGAATCCCCCTGAATGAGTTACTATTACCAGGGGAAAACTTTTTTCATCCTCCCAAGAGAAGAGCACTAACAAAAGCCTTTTCAAATCATCGCTGTAAGGTGAAAAATATGAGGAAAAGTTGCTCGCGATTTTAGCACGTTTTCGAAGGTTTCTCGAAGGTACTTTCTCGAGGCAGTCCCTGTCAAATATGAACTGAGTGAGCGAATTCAGCCAGGGAAAAGTCCAAAAATAATTGAACACGTTGGCTATTAAATTAAATATTGCAAAATTTCATTGCTTACATATTCAGGGAGCAGTGGCCTTTCAAACAGGGATTCTTTCTATTGACTCACCCGGTAGATCAAAAACCATTCCCGCTATTATCGGCTATCACCTCATAGTCATTTTATTTTTGAAAAATAAAGGACTTGAAGACAAATGTCAGAGTAACGAGATACCTTGGTGGACCAACAAGAACTCCACATATTTGAATCTCCATCTTTTCCAAATAAAAAAGTCGCCAAAGCGGAAGACTTCGCTGTTCACGATTTTCTATTTTTGAGGCTAGAATCTTGTTCTGCATGCTAGGTTTAGTGTGGAAACAAACTTTCACGTTCATATCTATCTTTCTTTTGAAAAAATGGCAATGTCAAGAATTTGAATTCACGAGGGCTTTGACCGTGAAATCAAAGTTTGGGTAAAAATTTGTCCAAAGTTTGATGTTACGGTCAAAGCCCTCATGAATTCAAATTACTGATATGACAGAAACTGTATTAAACTCTTTATATTTCATGATTAACAATCCTGTGGAAGAGCTGACCAAGCATCAAGGCCAAGAAGACTTTAAACAGTTTCAATATAAGAAGCTTATGAATACATCATACATGCTGCTAAATGAATGCATATCTTGAAATAAACTTTACTTCAGATTTATCACAGTAAATGAAGACAAACCTGCTGCATTATCAACCTTGCTTCTCAACATGCCAGGAGCTGCAGTACTTTGGTTTCTGTATGGCACAAGGCTACAAAATAGAAATAGCAAAAATGCCTTCATTTCACAGAGGTTATTCGAATTGAGAAGCAAATTTCTGTAAATCCTATAAGTCAAGAATGCTAAGCAGAGGCCTTTAAAACCAGAGTAGAAATCCGGAACAATGCAACATGGCAAAAACAACAGCAAATATGGTATGCTTAAAATATACAGTATGATATATGTATACTGGGTGCCCCAAAGAAAGGTAACAGATCTATTCGAGTGTAACAATAAGAGTTTAGCAGCTTGGATCAATCTACAATAATGTTAAAAATATTCCTCATTAGTTAACTTGAGCATAGATACCTTGTGCATTGAAATTGGTGCAAAGATAATTGAACTTTGATGCTGAAAGTTCACATTTGCTTCCATCTCTAAACCAGAGCTTTTGGGTTTATAGATGTTGATATAGTGGCCTGTTCTTGCACATTCCCTACTTCAAAACTACAGTAACTTGGCTTTGCAATGGCAAGCAATGACATTTAAGGTCTTTTCATGCAGCAAATATATAGTAGGCATTTTGGATTATTGCACAATAGTTTATTCAATGTATACCCTCGCTATCACATACTTTCACATTGGTTACAAAATTAAATGCCATACCTTGTGCATGCCGAATTTGAAGCTACAACTGGCAGTTTGCTCTCCGTCCTTGTGCTGATATTTCGGCTTGTAATTACACTGTTTGCACTGTTGAAATAAAAAATTCTACATGCTGAATTTGAAAACTTAATAGCACCAAAATATCATGATACCAATTTAACTGAAATGTTTACTGTAGAGTTGAAATGAAAAGGTAACAACATACAGGATGTCCCAAAAACATGTATGCTGTTTGAATGGCTACTGTGGAGGAGCCATAACTCCAACTCGACCCATTTTCAAATTTTGAATAGAAGAGGTTTCAACTTAGAGTTTGGCAATGGCACCAAGTTTGAGCAAATCTGATAAGTGGTTGCTGATTTATTGAGAAAGAAAGTCAAAATCAGTGGTTGTTTCAAAACCAGAGGATTTTAGTTCCATACTTAACTTAGCATCAAATTGACTTAAACTTTGCAGTGATGTCAGGAAATACATTTGGAAGTTATTCGGATTCGGATATCCGGTACATCCCTAGTGATTTTACTAGGTACATTTTTAAAGTTTCTCAAAGGGAATCCTTGTAAAATCTGAATGGAGTGACCAATTTCAGCTAGGCAAGAATTGAACAGGTTTGTGGCTTTTCAATTAGAGCTTGCAAAATATTATTGCTCAAATAATTAGGAAGCAGTAGCCTTTCAAATGGCAGGTGTTCTTTTGACTCACCCAATAGCATCCAAGGAGAAAACTTGGTCAAGCTTTTGGTAAAAAGGGTATAACAAATATGCAAATAAATCTAAAAAAAACTCTTGTGATTCAAAAATTTGTCTAACCATTTAAATTACCCTCCTTGATGTTTTGAATTAATGTCATGATTAAAAGTTCAAAACCTACTGTACCATAATATTGCTAAACATCACTCTACCGCTTTCAACTAAATTTAACAGAAGAAAGCCTCGTACCCATTTTACTCATGCAGACCCTACAATGACAACTTACCAAGCAGCATTTCTGAAGCAATATGCAAATAGGCCTTTGAAAATTTCTGGGTTTCCACCTGAAAAAGTATAAACAATATATCAAATCCAAATTATAATTACATAGAATTATGAAAATGGAAGAAAATGCTAAAAATTTGAATCTTAATGAAACCATTTCTAAGAAGCTACAGTAAGTACACAAATCTTAAAGTGCACATAAACCCAAAATTTTTTATTTCATTTTCCGATAGAACTCATCAAGAAATGCTATTCTACCAAAAAAATTTTCCAAAATCATTTTCCAAACTCGTTTTATAATGCATTTTGTCGAGCTTGGACTGTGGACACTACCGGGCACCTACGCCCTGGGAACTAGTGACGACTACTCAGGATGACAAATGATCGAATGAATTGATCGCTGTAATAAACCAGTTGTTATGAGGCGTTCATATCGAAGCATAGACGAAGTCAAAGTTCCAAAAATGCACCAAAAACGAGTTTGTTTGAGTCAGACCTCCTCACAGTCGTCTGTTGTAGGTTTCTCGGCATGGATGGTTGGAATTGGTATGACGCCAACTTCATCTCTCGACCGCACAAGGTGTCCTTTCCTCATTGGCGAGCGACATTTTTCGTCCAGCAGAGATGACGAAATTCTCCTGGGTAGCATTGACCTTTTGAATCGAACAATTATGATGCACGAAAAGCGTAAAGAATCCGCTTTCCAATGGTGTCAAATGTTAATAGGGTGTTCGTACTAAAATGTGGAGTTATTGTGATTTTAGTGTCAGCAGGTCAATTTTGTTTACTGTTGTGATTCGTTTACAGTTAGGCTTTCTTTCAAAGGGGTTTTTAGAGAGAGTTCCCAAGGAGAAAAGTGTTTGAAAATACCAATAAAGATTTTAATAGAAATTATGTGATGTCCTATCGCCTGAAGAAAGTGTTTTGATGGAGGATGAAGCGGAAGGTTAGGATTCGGAAGCAGAACATCTGTGCAGTGCAGGTACGTAATCGTAAACAAGATCAGTAAAAAATTAGGCCCGTTCTTATGGCGCCCCTCGGTGAATCTTATTACTTGGCTTGACATTTTCTATGTTCCTTCTAAACAGAGTTCAGAGTGTTATTAGGTAACGTTATTTATGAGTTTCTAGTCNTGTCAGCAGGTCAATTTTGTTGACTGTTGTGATTCGATTACAGTTAGGCTTATGATCATGGAAGTTCTTTCAAAGGGGCTTTTAGAGAGAGTTCCCAAGGAGAAAAGTGTTTGAAAATACCAATAAAGATTTTAATAGAAATTATGTGATGTCCTATCGCCTGAAGAAAGTGTTTTGATGGAGGATGAAGCGGAAGGTTAGGATTCGGAAGCAGAACATCTGTGCAGTGCAGGTACGTAATCGTAAACAAGATCAGTAAAAAATTAGGCCCGTTCTTATGGCGCCCCTCGGTGAATCTTATTACTTGGCTTGACATTTTCTATGTTCCTTCTAAACAGAGTTCAGAGTGTTATTAGGTAACGTTATTTATGAGTTTCTAGTCATTTCAGTATGCTTTTAAAAACCACATTCCATCAACTAAGACTCTAAAATATGCGCCTCGGACCTTCCTTGCGCCTCGTCGGAGGAACTTTGAGCAACGGGAATCTTGGCATTACTAGCACGACCCTCCCTTGGTGTTTTTTGCTTATATAATTTCTCAGCATCAGTTTTCACTATTTGTTATCATTTTATCTTCTGCCTCATCAAAATTTTCGTGAATACAAACAATGCGTTTTGCTCACATGAAAATTTCAGATCGACCGAAAAAATCTGACCGACCTCAGAAACCGTAAGCGTTCCAAGGGCTTCGAGAGCAGACCGAAATGAGTTTCAAACTGATCAGAAACTCAGACCAGTCAAATCATCTCAAGTAATCCTCGGGTTTAAAGTGTTTTGAGCACAAGCAAGATGCTGTCGAAGCTTCCTATTTGGCACGTTTTTGTTTCACGAACGCTATCCATTAGCGTAGTCTTTCCTTTGCAGTTGGATTTTCTTTGCCATGAAATGGAACAGCATGCAATGTTATACCATTCTTTAAATCGGAAGTATTTCCACAATTAGCAGCCACGTATCTGTTTACCATATTTGCGTTGTTTCTTGCCTTCCTCCCTTCTGCAACCACTACTGGCACTAAAATTGACTGCGAAATCACTTGGCTACACTGAGACTTCACCGAGACCTGAGTGTGTATACCTGAGTCGACGTCACATCCGCTATCGCCCCAGACTCCAGACTGGTCAAAATAGCCCGGCAGTGTCCACAAAAAATTGTTCAAAAACGCTACTTTAGTGGGGCATAACTCCGGAACCACGCATCGGAATTCAATTCGGTTTCCGGTTTTCAACTCAGCTCAACGCCCTCTATCATAATCAATAATAAAACATTTTGGGTTTAGGTGCACTTTAAATATACGGTATGATAAGAACTGTTGACAGCTGAAACATCATAGAAATAAAAGGGAACTGGTGTGTAGAGTACTGTCGCCTTGAATGGGTCTAATACTGTTTATGTCAGAAATACTGTACAAGGCACCTGGATTTAATATTTTTCAAAAACTCAATGAACATTTCTTGCTGGCACCATTCTTTATGATATTTTTGCTTGTATTTCGTGGAAGGGGATATTTCTGAAAATGTGAAGATTTTCAGGCAGACTATCTTCCGTGGACTTCAGAGTTTCATCAAATCTTCTTTTCACATTCAAATGGGTTGTCTGTGTTGGCATGTAATTTTTCACTTTTGCACATTTGATATCCATTTAACCTGATTCCCGGGGGGGGGGGGT
>REGL01000015.1:433539-451052 GCA_004194395.1 Aurelia aurita complex sp. Pacific | reverse complement strand
CATTAACTTGCTTTAATTACTTGACCTAAACCAAAACCAGTGTACGGTCTTCATGATCCAAAAGATCTACAGGGTGTCCCAAAAAAATTGTTCGACGTTTGATTAAATATGAAAAAATAATGAAATAATGAATGGGCTCCCTGTTAAAATAACCATATTGCTGAGATTTTAAATTAATTTTAGACACCAGAAACTAGCAAATCCGCTAAATATTCACAGAATTACAAGCGTTCGAAGTTCAAGTTTGTGTGAAAGCTGAAACCAGACGCCCCTAAATTGCATATTTAGTGAAAGTAGAATCTCGGTTATTCAAAGCAAATCAAATGGAATTTGAAAATCACTTTCGATCAACTAGCTTTCTATAACATTGAATCAAGGTTATGGATGCTTGGAGGAATCCTGTTCAGCACAATTTAGAATTGCCCCATCTCTCATTGATTAAGTTTTCATTCCGTGTTTTTAAATACTTGCAATCTTAAGTAAATTTTGGCAACGGTTACAAGAATTAGATAACTTTGGAAGTCTTTTGTGGTTTGCTCTGATATCGACGAGAGGTAAAACATTGGACAGCCTTCTTTTACCTCGATTTTAGAACGTACAAAGTAACATTTGACACCAAAAGTAGAAAAGCTCATCAGTATTGTGTTGGAAGACAATCTTTGAGAAAGGGGTCACAATTTGAAATAAAGAGAATGAGGACCGAACTTGGAAGACAGTCATTACAGTTCAGGGGTCCCATAATATGGAATTCATTAAGCAAAGAACTAAAGAAGCAAACAAATAGAGAAACTTCAAGCGTCAGTTAAGATCAGACATGAAAACATTAAGTAAATTGTCTTTTGGAAAAGAAACAACATTTAATACAAGTAGAGATGAAATTTATGTTTACTATTAGAAACACTGCAACAAAATGTACATTCATTTTTTTGATATAAGGTTAGAGACAATTTTAACATTTACGTCAATTTTTAGCAAACTTATGTAATTAGGCTAGTTTTTTTTAATTTTCTATTTAGCAGGTCCACATCAGCGTAGTGCTGCCAAATTTTGACCTGGGTAAATTAAATCATGTATGTATGTATGTATGTATGTACGTCTTTTTGGAAAACAAGTCAGTTAGGGGCGTCTGGTTTCAGCTTTCGCACATATTTGAACTTCAAAAGCTTGTAACTCCGTGAATTCTTAGTGGATTCGCAAGATTTTGGCGTCTAAAATTAATTTAAAATGTTAGGGACAGGGTTATGTAACCAGGAGTCTGTACCTTTTATCGTTATTTCTTAACATTTAATCAAACGTCGAGCAATTTTTCTGAGACACCCTGTAGCTATTCTCACTCTGTTACGGGTAGGACTCAGCAAACTTTTCATAAATTTCTATAGATTTAGGCATAATTTCAGAGATACAGTCAACCCTTTGTGTTTCGCAAATGATGGGTAAGAGGACACGGAACATTTCCTACTGCTTTGTCATTTTTATAACGGGCCTAGATCTGATATTCTCAATTGTGTAAAAGCAATATTGCTAACTCGTGGTTTTTCCTCTCTTTCAAATGAAGTTTTACTGGGGTTTTACTCAAATTTCATTCTGTATGGAGACAAAAGGTTAACCATCGACAACAATAAAAAGCTACTCGAGGCAACCCTCGAATGCATTCGTGCTACAGAACGCTTTTAAATGTTCCATCGCTGCAAACGCCCATATATAAGCACCTACTTTTTCAGTTTCATTGTGTATTCATAGCCAATTAGTTATTTAGTTTAGTTAATTTCCCTTGCATTTTTGTTTAACATGGTGCATCTTTATTTATGCATTGCCCACGGGGTGGTAATTGTATTTTGCTCCTTATGGTATCGTCCCCATATTGTTGTATAGTAATTAGAAAAGTATCGTAGAATGTCCCAGGGGGGGGGGGGTACTCAGGTATATTTGGGATAGGGGTGCTCAGGCTGGGGTACAGCGCATCAACCCAAAAAAATAATTTCTAGCATAAAAATAGACCCAAAAAAATAATTTTTCCGACCTTGAATACCCAAAAGTTATGAAGTCAGTATCTTAAATCTGTATAAAAGTGCCCTAACTGATTAGATTTCTCATAATGTGTTTGGATATTTATGTTTTTTCTATTTTAGTACTGTTACTTGACTCTTATTTTATTTGCAAATTATATTTTTCCCAACTTTTTTTACTTTTTCTCATATTTGAGACCCAAAAAAGTAAGCTAGAATTTCTTGAACCCAAAAAAATAAATGTACAAATCATTGACCCAAAAAAATACTCCTTGCCTAAATTTTAGACCCAAAAAAGTAACCTGAGCATCCCCATCCTGAATATACCAAAGTACCCCCCCCTGGGTAGAATGTATGGTATTATTCTATATGAAAGAAAAAGATATTATATGAAAAATAACTCGTAACTCATGATATAAGAAGTAACTCGTGAAATACATGTAACTCGTAACTCGTAACTCGTGATATAAGAAGCAACTCGTAAAATAGATGTAACTCGTAACTTGTAACTCATGGTATAAGATGTAACTCATACCACAGAATTTCAACGCGTAACTCTCGTAACTCGTAACTCATGGATTAGAAATCCACACCAATTTTTAGTATTTCACCATGGGTACTGGGAAACGTGGAATTTGTTAAGTTATAATAGGGATTATATATCGTTGCAAAGAATCAGAACTATCAGGCCTACCTTTGTGTACTTTTTCTGTCTCCATATTCTCCGTTGTCCAGTTCATTTTGCATCTTTAGGTCGTTGCGAGTTCGCCTGCCCCCAGTCGGCCATGTTAGATTGTTTAAATCTAATGATTGTTGTTGTACGTTGTACCATGCTCCTTCTCAGGGAGGCGCGCAGCGCCGACCTGTGGCCAACGGAAGAAGCGCTTCTTTCGTTGGCCACAGGTCGGCGCTGCGCGCCTCCCTGAGCAGGAGCATGGTACAGGCCGGCGCTGCGCGCCTCCCTGAGAAGGAGCATGGTACAACGTACAACAACAATCATTAGATTTAAACATTCTAACATGGCCGACTGGGGGCAGGCGAACTCGCAACGACCTAAAGATGCAAAATGAACTGGACAACGGAGAATATGGAGACAGAAAAAGTACACAAAGGTAGGCCTGATAGTTCTGATTCTTTGCAACGATATATAATCCCTATTATAACTTAACAAATTCCACGTTTCCCAGTACCCATGATTACACCATTAACTCTGATTTCACCTTCCAATGGTCTATAGACGACTATGGGCTCCCTATGCGCAATTTAAAGAACCATACAACAACGTCTCAGACACATCTTCGATCAAAATGGCTGAAAAAAACTTGCTAGCTGAACCAGGTGCCGGTGGAGCACATGACAAGGATCAAGATACAAACGACAAAAGTTGCCAAGAAAATATAACATGCAATGCTTTGGTACCGATTAACCAAACAGGAACGTTGGTGCCTGTTTCACAGCATCACTGTGATCAATACATTAACGACACTGTGAACTGCCAGTTGGGCCTAGCCGTAGCACCAGCAGCACAAGTTGAAAGTCCAACTTACAATGTCGAACAGTCGGGAGGATGTTTTCAGCTAGGATCCAACAACACACAGAATACCACTACTCAGAATATTAACATAAGAACACTCATAATTCCTAGTTCCAGCACGAGAAGACCAGATCATCAAGTAATTGCAGGTTCGTTTAAAATCTGCCTGCGCTGCGCAGTCACAATAATATTTTTTACATGTGCAGAGACAATTTTCATTTTTTTTCCTTTCAACCAAAGGTAATTCTTGTTTCTTTGAGATTATTGCTCTCCTATGCAGAGGTTCCCCTCCCCTGTTTTTGCATTGCAAGGATTAGGACATTATGAGGTTATATCTTCATCTGGCCTGATTTCTGGGTCTCAAATCCACGGACATTTCCATGGACGGTCGGTGGTGTCTGGTGGTGTCCGTGGGATTCCCGGGGGGGGGGGGTACATGACTTGAGGCTGGACAGGGGTCTGCCGCCCGGTTTTCAGAAAGCTACCCTCTTCTAATTACCCAAACTTGCTTTTGATACCCACTTTTATGATGAATTTTGGCGGAAAACTGCCCATTTTACCCATTTTTTTTGCAAATTTCAGCGAAACCCCACCCTTGTTTCTGGAAAATCTGCCAAAAAAGGACCCTTGTTTAGAGAATTTTGGGCCCAAAACCCACCCATATGGGCGGCACATACCCGTACCCTAAATATGTTATGTACTCCCCCCCTGGGTGGGATTTTCCCTGACTGAACCAGTTTGCATTCTTTGTCCCAAAAAACATGTGTGCAGTGGCTTCTGCGGAGCAGCCATAAATCGAATGTTTCTGTTTTTAAGATTCTTGACAGAAGAGACTTCAAATTAAAGGTTGATACCAAGTTTGAGTAAATCTGATCACTAGTTGATGACTTATGGAGCAAGAAAGCCCAAATTATTGGCTGCCTCAAAACCAGAGGATTCATTTCTCCATTGCGTTAAAATCAACAAAATTAATTGAATAAAACATACCTAGCCCTGTTTTCTGATGTTCATAAGTGAGACAGATAGTCATACATTGAATTTTGTGACAACCAAGAATGTTGGACATATCTAGGGTTGCTAGGAATGGAAATGTGAAACACAAATGCTTCAGGCCATGGCATGCGTCCATCAGATATTTTACTTCTCAAAAGCGATAAAGTCATTTTAAGTCAACAATATTGCGTTCAGCATGCTGCTTGGTCGATATTCTTGAAGAATATGGTCATTAATTACCCTTAAAATGCTTTCCTGGCATAACTGTAAAGTTTAAGTTCGTTTAATGTTAAAATTCAAGTTATAGTTAAGGACGGATGAGATAAAATCCTCTGGTTTTGAGGCAACAAGTGATTGTGACTTTCTTCCTCAATAAATCAGCAACCACTTATCAGATTTACACAAACTCGGTGCCAAACTCTAAGTTGAAATCTCTTCTATTCACAAATCTGAAAAACAGGAAAGTTAGATTGATGGCTCCTCCACAGTAGCCATTCAAACGGCGCACATGTTTTTGGGGACACCCTGTATCAAATTAAAAATTCGCTAAAATATAAAGTTTAGTTAATGTAATTGTCCTTTCCAATTCATTCATGCTAAAGACCCAAGGTTCTCTCGTGTCAGGTTCTCAAGTCTTGTCATCCACAAATTTTTGTCATATTCTAGACTGGTTTGATCACCCGTTACATTCTGCAGGATGAACATGGTCTTTGTCAAAATTACAGTCTGGGCTTTCAAAAAAAGTGTCTTCCAAACTCTGTAGCGTGCGATTCGTGCTTTGCATCGCTTCTGTGTTTTTTGAATCGCTTATGCAGGGTAGTTGGTAGATGTGTATCCGATAAACTGTACATATGTGTGTTTGCCTGCACTCAGCAGCATGAATGACATTTTTGTTGGAACAATTCCCTCCTTCAAAGAGGCATGATTTTCCAGAATTTGTATTTTGAAATTTGTCAACTGGTCCCACGTGGTCGCATATTTTGCAGGGTCGACCCAAGGGTGTGTATGTAGGTATGGAGATAATGGTCCTACAGTATGTATGTCCCAAAAACCGGTTTATTTTGTTCTTAATTTGACAATGTTTGTCCTCAAAACCAGGTTTTTTATAGTTCTTTAAAAGTAGTTCATTTTACATTGCAAGTATGGACTATCTATATTTTGCGATCTATGTCTCCAAAAGTGGGTTTATTTCAATGCCTGAACCTAGACAATGCTGTCATCGGAATTGCTATGTCCGCAGAATCCGGATTTTTTCGTGAATTTGGTAGACAAAGCTTGTCTTACAATCCTCTGCCATTTCATTGAAAATAACGGTTTATTTCTCAAGTAATTCTGGACAAATCCCGAACAAAAAAACGTCACATTTTGAAATAGTCTGGATACACGGTTGTTTTTATGTCTGAAAGAAGACAGAGGTGGAACCACTTACACTATATGCGGTTTGTCTAGATTATATCTTGTATCTTGAGGACAATTTGAGGTAGATAGTTAAAAAACTGGTTTATTTTTAGAATAGTTTGGACACAGGTGGAAACATTTTGCTAAGACTGGGTAGATTAAAGGTGTCTGGAAAGACAAAGGTGGAACCAAGATGGTAGGAGAAATGGATGTTTGATACAAACTTAGACTTAAAAAGAGCTGAACACATTTAGATTTCGCAAAAGTTTCCATTGCAAATGTCTGTCCCCAAAACCAGTCTTTGATGGACAGTAGATCACAGTAATTCTCCAGAAAATGGGTAGATTAATTCTTTCTCGTGGACATACACATAGAACCATAAAAATTACAGTACATGCCCACCCTTGGTCAACCCTGCTTCTTTCTTTTGTTTGTAAGTAGCTTTTCGTAACCCACCCTTTAGCTATTCTACAAAAGAGCCTGGATTGAGCGTCTTTCTTATACATTTCAAATGCGANTGGTATCGTTTCTGGAGGTTTGTTTGGGAGCTCTTTTTTAATCTTAGGTAATTCGTGAATTGTTTAATTTTTAACATTGAATTTATAGAAAAAAAAACCCCTGCTTCTTGTATTCTTCTGGGTACATCTATCTAATACTGTAACCACCATTTGTATATCTTTATTTTATTAGTTTATCAACCATTTGAATTGTTGTGGAAAGAAACAGGAGACTCTACATTCAGACATACAGACTTAATTTGTTTTGCTATAGCAGGTTAGATAGAAGTGGCAACTCCTTGGGGGGGGGGGGTTGTTTGATTCAACACCCCTTTTTGTCCATTGTTAAAGTAGCTATGATTTTTTAACTTGGTCATTAGAAGGACTTTGATGCAAACAATCAAAGTCACACAAACGATTCAAATTAATGCTATTGTCCTTGTTGCTATGACAATAAAAATATATGTTATAAATATCGTTATTATGTGTGTCATGATTATAACAATGAATTTCTTTCATGTCAAATTGAGTTGGATATGATTATCATTGAACTATTTTGACCCGCTATTCTTCCTTTGGAGCCATTAAAGTAATATCAGTCAGAATAACGGTTAATTCAGACCACATGTTCTGCAATATTTGTCACTTTTCAATCATCCCTGATTCAATCATTTTCATTTAGGACTATTATTCCCTTGTTTGGAATAGAATAGACAGTCTTGAATCCAGTTTCTTAAGGAAATTTTGATAACCTGACAACAATCTTGACCATTCAGTTGGGGACAACGATGTGAATATTGTGGACAACAGGCATGGATGGGATGCCTTTTCGTTACATTGATCAATCTAAACACTCAAAGATTTCATAATTTGAATGAAAAGTTTTAGCTTAGGGGCTGCTCTCTCCTCGATTAGTCTACCTACCGAGAGAACTTCTCCTTAAAGAATCCCTCTCCATGCGAAATTATATGTACCCTTATTGTAAAATTTGTGATTGTTGTCATCTGTTGTAATTTGTTTTTCTAGTTAATTGTATGTATTTTATAAAAAATGTTTGTGTGTAATGGAATTTTAAAATCAAACTGAATTGAACTGAACTGAATGCTCCTAGACCAAGAATTTTGTTTCATTTCTAATTCATCATTTTCTAGGTCCAAATTTTTTCACAAAGGATGTTGGGCGCATTGAAAATACGAAAAGTGTGGCTTGTACGTGGATTTTTATTTTATTATACTTTTATTCACAGGTACAGAAGAAAGAATTGAGAAACTTCCACAAGATATTAAAACCTTTGTTGGGAGATCAAAGGTGTTGGATAACATCAGAGAGCAATTTAAAAATCACAAGTTTGTTGTTTTGCATGGTGGGCCATGCCATGGGAAGACAACAGTGTCAACAAAATTTGCACATCTAGTGAAAAATGAATATGGTGTCATTCTTTGGGTCGACATGAAAGACTTGGAATCTGAAGCCAAAGATGGCAACAAGCTGCAAAACATGTGCACCAAAATTCTCAGTGAATTGAATGTTGACACCAATGACTTGAATGGTGACATGGTGGTTCATTTAGAGCGCAACATAAGAATGATTGACACGAAAACCTTATTGATCCTTGACAACATTGAGGACTTTATCGACATTCCAGAAAGAAGTGAACAGCAACATCCCATACTGCCATTGGCAAACTTGCTGCAAAGTTTTTCCAAAAATGCTCCAAATTTCATCAGTGTATTGGGAATCTCGCGGTTTCAGGCCAATGAAGCAAGTTTTAGAGACTGTGGCAGTGTTCTACTTGAGCCTCTATCCAAAGAAGAGGGAAGGGAGTATCTATCAATTTTGCTAGAAGAAAAGCACAAAGGTAGCATAGATCTGCTGAATGAAAAGTGTTGTGGCATTCCATTGGCTTGTGAGATAGTTGCCAAAATGCTGAATGAAATAAGTGACGGAGATAAAGATTATTTATGTAGGAAGATAGAGAAGGTACCACTTATGGAAATATCAAAGGTGATGAATCGTTTATTTGATATATTTCTAGGGTCGCTTTCAAGTGACGAAAATAGAGCAGTTGGAATACTGAGCATCTTTCCTTCTTCATTCAGTTGGGAGTTTGCTGAGAAACTCTGTGGAGAGCTTGAGGAGGATAGTTTTCTGATTGAGCGCCTGATCCAAAAAAGTGTCATTAGTAAGTCAAATGTTGATGGGTATTTGATTCATCCGTTTTTAAGAGAGTTTATACAAAGCAAGAAAGATTTTAAAAACAAACTGAACAGTTGTAAGGCTGCACTAATCAAAGTCTACCTGGATTACTTCATAAAGTTAAGTGATGAATCTTTTGATAAAGACAACTCAAGGAAATGCATTAATAATTTATACAAACGCACAATTGGCTTCAATCACCTTGTGGTCCTCACAACTTCTCTTTGCAACGAAATGGTTCTCAATGATGAGCAACTCGAGGACATCAGAAGCAAAGTGTTTAATAAAGACAGCGTTTGGTCATTCATTCTTTTCCTTCGGTTTCTGTATTATCTAGTCCCACAAAGCGATATAGAAGCAATTTTCAAGTTTCTGCATACCATTGCAACGGAAGATGATAGGGGAATCATTCGGGCATGCTTAGACGAGCTGAAATGGGTTGGTGACATCGATATGTCACTAATTACTGATCATTATGAATATGTTATGGCAGAGAGACGGATACTATCTGATATGGTGAAATACCGACAAAAGCCCAAAGATAGCCTTGAAGAAAGACTGTTGAAGCTTTCTGCCAGAATACAAACATTACAGAACAGCAAAGTGCGCTCATATTATTTGCTGAAAACAGAGAAGCTGCTTGGTATGTTTGCAAAGGGCAAAAATCGAAAGAAGGCACTTCAACACTACGAGAGGTCTCTTGAAATATCGATAGAAGCTTTTGGGGACAGTTTTTTGACCATTGATTGCTATGAGCGTGTGGCTGTGGCTTTGAGTGCACTTAGAGATGTTGATAACGCAAAGACAAGATTTACTGAAGCTTACAACATGGCGATAAGAACTGGAGTTCAAGATTTAGGGAAAATTACAAATTTACTGCTATCGATGGGTTCATTTTTAATCAAGAGACCAGATGAAGACAGTAAAGAGGAGGGAAAGACTTTGCTTCTCAAATCAGTGAACATTAACAAAGTCGCTGGTAACAACAATGGCATGTGCCAAGCTATGCAACGGCTTTCTATGAATGATCAGAAGTATGCAGTTATGGTGCAGGAATATTTCAGAACAGTCGAGGAGCCAGATAAAATGTATATAGATCTGATGGATGGCATGTTTTATGAATGTAGAAATGTTGCAAGTCAAAGCATAGACAAGGAAGAGGTGACAAGAGAAACAAAGAAGGGCATAGAAATCCTGAAGGAAGCTATTCAAATTGTCTCTTCAAGATTGGAACTTTCACATGGATTTAAAGATGAATACGTGCAAGCCTTATTCTGCTGGAACCGGAATATAGCTGTAAGATGTGCACATGTCATGCTTGAGAGTGAAAGAAAACCATTTGCGAAAGAAGCCCTGCGACTTGCTGAGACTTATGCCCTGAAAGATTATTCAAACGACATGACTTTACTACGGTTCGTAGATCAGTCAGCTAAGAGGAGTATTGAGGCAGAGAAGCAAATCATGGACGTGACTTTCCTCGAAATTGTCACAGCCACCATGATAAATAAGAAGCAAGGAAATATACTACAACATGATCTGTTGAAAGCCAAAGAACAGTGCCAAGAAAGTTGGCTGCATATAAAGATAATCAAGTGCCTTCTGAAGATTCCAGCCATAGAGCAGAATGAACGACTGAAGTATGTGGAAGAAACTATCCAACTTCTGTCCGACCAAAATGTCCTCACTCAGCAGCCGTTCTTTGTTCTTCGCAAGCATATCCCAACACTACTGAAAGAAGCATCGGATAAAAAGGACAGTGATTCTATAAAACGGCTGTACGCGTATTGCATAACATTGATCAAAACATTGGAAGCAAAGAAAATGGACGACGAGAAGCAGGGTGGTTGGTTCAAATTTGAATTTTGTGTTATTCTTCTCGAGAATTACCAATGGTCTGAGCAGGACAATGAGAAGAGGCTAGATTTGATGAAGACAGCTCTGCAGATTGGAAAAGAACGAGACCTTTTTAAGAAGAGGCACAGTGGACTGGATAAAGAGTACGAGAAATTCATTGATTCAAAGAAGGTGGGTATCTTCCATACATTTTGGGAGTATATTACCATGTTTTAAATCATCGACGGAGTTAAAGCAGCTTGGCTTTGGGGAATTATGCAATCTAAATAAATGTAACCTGCGCGTATATTCTTACAAGAAACTACAAAAATATATTTTATTTCTGTACATATTTTCATAATTTGAGCTAGCATTGAAAGTGCTTACAATTATCAGATTTTGAGTACTCAGAGTGGAAACATTTTATGGGTAGATATGTCAGATTTGGAAGCTGAAGCCAAGGATGGCAACGAGCTGCAAAAAGTATGCACCAAAATTCTTAGTGAGCTGAACGTTGACACCAATAACTTGAAGGGTGACATGGTGGTTCATTTAGAGCGCAACTTAAGAATAATTGACAAGAAGACATTATTGATCCTTGACAATATTGAGGACTTTATTGTCGTCCCCGAAAACAAAGAAAATCATTCTAAGCCACCCTTAGCAAAGCTCTTTCAAATGATTTAAAACAATGCCCAACATTTTGTCAGTGTACTGGGAGTCTCAAAGTTTAAGCCCAACGAGACAATTTTTAAAGATTATGGAAGTGTCTCACTTGAGCCGCTATCTGAAGAAGAAGGGGAGCAATATCTGTTGTCGTTATTATATGCAGCAAATCAAGAATACACAAGCTTACTCAATAAGAAATGTTGTGGTATTCCATTAGTTTGTGGGATACTTGCAAAAATGCTAAATGAATTACATGGAAGAGATAAAGAATATTTTTTGAGTAAAATCGAATGTGTTCCTCTTGTGGATATGTCACCAGACATGAATCACTTACTTGACATCTTCCTTGGATCACTTTCTGCTGATGAAAATAAAGCTGCAGAGATAGTGGGAGTCTTCCCTTCTTCATTTAGCTTGGAGTTTGCCGAGAAGCTTTGTGGAGAGCTTGAGAAGGATAGTTGCCTGATTGAGCGCCTGATCCAAAAAAGTGTCATTAGTAAGTCAAATGTTGATGGGTATGTAATTCATCCTTTTCTAAGAGAGTTTATACAAAGCAAAGAAGATTTCAAAAGTGAACTAAGCATTTATAAGGCTGCACTCATCAAAGTCTACCTTAAGTACTTCATGAAATTAAGTGATGAATCTTTTAACAAAGATAAATCAAAGAAATGCAAAGATGATTTACACCAACTCATGTCTGCCTTCAATCACCTTGTTGTCCTCGTGGCTTCATCAGAGATGTTTCTAAATCATGAGCAACTTGAGGAGATCAGAAGCAAAGTGTTCAATGAAGACAGTCCTTGGCTATTCATCCTGTTACTCCTGTTTCTCTATCACCTAGTACCCCAGAAAGATGTAGAAGCAATTTTCCAGTTTCTACATGCCATTGCAAGGGAAGAAGATAAAGGAATTGTTCAGGGCTGCTTGAATGAGTTGAAATGGGTTGACGACATCGATGTGTCACTAATTACTGATGACTACGAATATGTTATGGCAGAGAGACGGAAACTGTCTAATATGGTGAAAGACCATCACAGGGAGCCCCGAGATGGCCTTGAAGAAAGACTAATAAAACTTTCTGACAAAATACTAAGATTACCAAACCATAAAGTATGCTCATATTATCTGATGAAAACAGAGGAGCTCCTTGGGGAGATGTTTGAAAAGAGCGACAATCAAGAGAAGGCACTTGCGCATTATGAAAAATCTCTTGAGATATCGAAGGGAGCCTTTGGGGACAGTTCTTTGACCATTGATTGCTGTGAGCGTGTGGCTGCGGATCTGAGTGCGCTTGGAGATGCTGATAACGCAATGACAAGATTTACTGAAGCCTACAGCATGGCGACAAGAACTAGACTTCAGGATTTAGGGAAAATCACAAGTTTACTGCTATCGATGGGCTCATTTTTGATCAAAAGACCTGACGAAGACAGTAAAGAAGAGGGAAAGGCTCTGCTTCTCAAATCAGTAAACATAAGCAAAGTCGCTGGTGACAACAAGAGCATGTGCCAAGCTCTGCAAATGGTGCAAGAATATTTCAGAACAGTCGGGGAACCAGACAAAATGTATATAGATCTGATGGATGGCAGGTTTTCTGAATGTAAAAATGTTGCAAATCAAAGCATAGACAAGGAAGAGGTGACAAGAGAAACAAAGAAGGGTATAGAAATCCTGAAAGAAGCCATTGAAATCGTCTCTTCAAGATTGGAACTTTCACATCGATTTAAAGATGAATACGCGCAAGCCTTATTCTCCTGGAACCGGGAGATAGCTGGAAGATGTGCACATGTCATGCTCGAGAGTGAAAGAAAACCATTTGCGAAAGAAGCCCTGCGACTTGCTGAGACTTATGCCCTGAAAAAATATGCAAATGACATTTCTGTTCTGCGGCGCGTAGAGTCAGCTAATAGAAGCGTTGAGGAAGAGAAACAGATCATGCATGTGACTTTCCTCGAAAATATCACAGACACCATGATAGAGAAGAAGCAAGGAAATAAACTTCAACATGACCTGTTGAAAGCCAAAGAACAGTGCCAAGAAAGTTGGCTGCATATAAAGATAATCAAGTGCCTTTTGCAGATTCCAGCCATCGAGCAGAATGAACGACTGAAGTATGTGGAAGAAACTATCAAGCTTCTGTCCGACCAAAATGTCCGCACTCAGAAGCCGTTCCTTATCCTTCGCAAGCACATCCCAACACTACTGAAAGAAGCAACTGAGAAAAAGGACAATGATTCTATAAAACGGCTGTACGAGTATTGCATAACAGTGATCGAAACATTGGAAGCAAAGAGAATGGAAGATGAAAAGCAGGGTGATTGTTGCAAACATTTTGAATTTGAATTTTATGTTGTTCTTCTTGAGAATTACCAATGGTCTGACGAGGAAAATGAGAAGAGGCTATACTTTACGAAGAAAGCTCTGCAGGTTGGAAAAGAACGAAAGCTTTTTAAGAAAAGGTACAGTGGACTGGATAAAGAGTACGAGAAATTTATTGATTCAAAGGAGGTGGGTATCTTTCATACTCTTTGGGACTATCTTACCATGTTTTAAAGTATATCAACGGAGTTAAAAACAGCTTGGCTTTGGGGAATTATGCAATCTAAATAAATGTAACCTACACGTATTTTCTTATGAGAAACTATAAAAATATAGCTAGTATTGAAAGTTTCTTAAAATGATGAGATTTTGAGTAGGGGAGACCGGGGTCAATTGCTACACTTTTTGAAAGGCAACCATATCGTCCGAATAATGATTAATTGCACTCTTAGAGGTAGATGATACTGTAGTTGCATCTCTTGGAATAATAGGTTCTAGGAGAAAAACGGACGCATAAAACAGACAGATTTTCAGCACACTGAGGCCTTTCAAACTTACGTTATCATCAGAGTGTGACTAACTGGAATAAAATAGACCTTAGTTTCCATCACGTGAAGCCAATTTTTGTGAGGCTATGGTAGTTTTTTGAAATCAGTGGTCAAGTGTTATGGTTGGAGCAATTGTTACATATCTTTAAAATCATTACAGATAATTATTGCACAACTCTAGCTTTTCCTTTAACAAAATGTAACACCAGGTAGCAGATCATTCATTGCTTTAAAAATAACAGATTAAAAATAAGATGTCTGAGTTCATTTCACCGAGTCTTTTATCGATCTTTTCTTCAAGTCTTTTCAGACTTTCGTTCATCTTCACCTCAATCATTTGTTTGTTTCAAAAATTTACTTCTTTGTAAATTTGGGTGCATCAATTCTTATAAGTGGTTCCATAAAACAAAGAAGTACGTGTATTTCATTGATCGATCAAAACAATTTAACTTAAGTTTTTCAGGCCGGTCGCTTTATCTCCGTTGATTTACTTTAAAGCCTTACTGTCGCTATGAATACATTCTTAACCTAGCTTCCCTTTTATCAGTTGTCCTCTAACGCCTTTGGGGCACTTGACTTCAAAATGAACTGGGGTCTGCCTCCAGGGTAAAGAGATTCTTCTTTACCCTTCAGTGGAGCAATTTCTTCGAACGAGGTGCCCTGGCTGTCTTGTCTGGCTGGCAGCAAATAAGCAAGATAAGAGGATTGAAAATTCGCAAATCCTGTATGAGAGCAATCATAACAAAATGATATACCCTTTTGGGAGCATTTTTGGTGAGAGTGATGCCATGTTTGGTGAAAAATTTTTGCGAAACGATGCCCTGTTCAACGACACATGCCCAATACAAAACTAATCGAACTACCCCCACCTCTGTAGTGCCATGAGAACCCAGGGGCATATAACATGTTGAGGGTACGGGTATGTGCCGATATAGTTACGTCTAATTACCGCAGTGTCCCAATCACGATAATGGTATTGATATTTTTTGCCATGTCAGTTACGATATAACCGGGGGGAGGGGGGTACTTGACTAGGGAAATGACGGGGGTGTGCGGCAAACCTCCTCACACCCTGCACCCTGTCGCATAAAAAATAGGCCAAAAGGTATACCCTGTCGCATAAGAATTTTGCCTCTCAAATACAGTGTAGAACGCAATTTTTATTTGTGATACCCTGTCGCATAATTTTCTTACCTATTATAATANACGCATTTTTATTTGTGATACCCTGTCGCATAATTTTCTTACCTATTATAATACCCTGTCGCATAATTTTTGTTAGAAAAGGACACCCTGTCGCATAATTTTTACCGCAAAAGGACACCCTGTTGAGCGGTGCATCCCGTCAGGTCAAGTATGGGAGTACCCCCACCCCCCGGGTGATATAAGACTAAATGGCATATGTTTGTACGTATCAGTAATTTTTAGTTTTTGAGATAATTTGACTGTAATTTAACTAGATCTAATGTTAGTGTTGTGAAATAATTTGACTGTAATTTAGCTGTATTTAATTACCCCAGTGTCTCAAGGACGATAATTGTACTGATAAATTGTCACTTATTTTCATGTCAGATATGATCTAAATAGTTCAAAGAGATAAGTTCCGATATCGGTGGATTTTACAGAGTCACTTTTTGATGGCTTGTGTCAAGCCACCAAACAAGCTGCAGAAAACAATCGATGAATTCGGTTATGAGGGTTTGATAAAATCGACCATTAACTTCCAGAAAAATTCGACGCAAAAGATGTCAGTAGATTTCTTCAAGAAATTCCAGAACGTCGGTGAAGTGAACATTCTTTGGGAGTTATAAGATTTGTTTACCAACTTAACACTTGACGAAAATGAATAAACGAAGACGTTTCCTTGAAATCCTACCGGTTGAATTTGAGATAGGTAATGGTAATCTAAAAAAGTTTGAACACGATTGAGGAGGAGCAAGATGAAGATGGAATGATAGCATCTGCGCAGGATCCCGATGACGTAGCAATATAGAGTCACTAAAGAAGGTTGTGTGAACGGCTATTGGGTTTTTAGTTGGATTGAAGCACTTCAATAGTTTGAGTGATCAACTTTTTGCAATGATTTTCAACTATTTTGAATAGTTTGATATTCAGCAGTTGCAGTAGTATATTTTCACGGGGAGGTACTTGGTCTGCGAATATACGGGGAGAAGCCGCTGGAGAATCGGAAGAAAAACCCTGTCCTGAAGTCAAATGCCTCAAAATAGCACACCCTGTCTTGGAGTAAAAATTTTCCAAACAATACCCTTTCTTTTAGTTTCTTCAAACAAAATTGTGTACAGCCCTCTAAATTTTGTTGCAAATCTGTCAAAAATGCGAAAATGTTGCCATCTAAACGATTTAAATCCTACTTCTACACAGTGGCGTGGCAGCTCGGGGCCCTTAGTAATTTAGCTGTACAGGAGCAGATAAATCAATAAAAGTTGGCCAAATTTCTCAAATCAAAAAGGTCTTATTATTGGCAACATTATTAAAGGCAAGCCCAGCAAATCAGAACCTCCATAACCAGGGTTTCTTGGTTATTGATGCATGAAAGTATGTTGGCACATTTTTCGAACCACGTTCTTTAGATTGTCGGAAAACGCGACGCTCGTAGAACATTCGCCATCGAATGGAGAAAAGGATTGTGATCAATGATAGGGTTCCGCGAGAAAATTTGAAAATTGAGCTTATAAGCATTGTACGGAGATATTTTTTTGTTATTGAAATCTGCTACTTGCATTCATTCCCCGAAGATAACGAAGCATTTTTTAAGCTTGCAATTGACAGCAGTTTTCTTATATACTAAACTTACGTTCAATTCAATTCACTGTGGCGTTCAATTCACCGAGTAATTCACTATAACTCTTGTCTTTGGGGGTCCCTACAGCTTGGGGGCCCTCAGGAGTAGCTCTAACGCCAACCACCTTGCTACGCCACTGCTTATATAGCTACCTAACGGAGGTCAGTAATGAAAAGTAGTGTGAATCCTGTCATATGGCTAGCTATAGAAAAATGATACCCTGTCTTGGAGTAGCAATGATGAAAATCATGCCCTGTCCAGTGGCACTACTCCGTATAACGTATTGGAAAATGTATGAGTGCCCCCCCCCCCTCCCACTTTTATTTTACGCATTGAAAATTTGAGTAGAACTTGTTGACCTATTTAGCAAGGATGAATAATGTTTTTAGCCAATCAGCGGTTCTGTTGATATCTGCCATTAGCCAATCAAAGCGCGTGAAAGACAATGGAATTTTGCGTTGAAATGTGTCATGGCCGCCATGGAGCCCTCAAGCTGCGACGAAATGCTCAGCAGCTTCCGTCGTGTTGCACGCGGTACTTTCTCCTAACAAGCCAAAACAACAATTTTTTCAAAGACAAATGGCTATTCTAAATTTCTACCGCTTCCATCTTTAAATTTCCCCCTAATACCGGAGATATGGCCGGCTAAATTCGGCTTAATTCCTCCCCCAGCCTCCGGTGTGACCATATAAACATAAAGTTTGACTTCATCACAGT
>REGL01000015.1:418796-430729 GCA_004194395.1 Aurelia aurita complex sp. Pacific | reverse complement strand
ACTGTGATGAAGTCAAACTTTATGTTTATATGGTCACACCGGAGGCTGGGGGAGGAATTAAGCCGAATTTAGCCGGCCATATCTCCGGTATTAGGGGGAAATTTAAAGATGGAAGCGGTAGAAATTTAGAATAGCCATTTGTCTTTGAAAAAATTGTTGTTTTGGCTTGTTAGGAGAAAGTACCGCGTGCAACACGACGGAAGCTGCCGAGCATTTCGTCGCAGCTTGAGGGCTCCATGGCGGCCATGACACATTTCAACGCAAAATTCCATTGTCTTTCACGCGCTTTGATTGGCTAATGGCAGATATCAACAGAACCGCTGATTGGCTAAAAACATTATTCGTCCTTGCTGACCTATTTAGATATGCAATGGATCTTAATTGATTTACATATCGTAGAGGTATGTTCTGGAGTCATTGGATGATTCAGTTTTGAATTTTTGAAGTTGGAATGTTGAATGATATGATTCAGAATATTTAAGAGCGTAGATGAACTGTTTGCCTGTTTTCTTGTACCCGCATCTCCTATATGTGCCTATGTTACTCACGAAAATAGTCCCAGTAGTCGAAACAACAACAATAACCACGACAAAAAAAAAATATTTTTCCATATCGTTTAAATCATTTCTATGGTTTAAATGCGCAAATCTTTGCCATTGAGAAATGCAAGACAGCTTTATTTTGCATTTGAAATAAAGAAAATCTGTAAAGGTTTGTATAAAAATCGTCGAAGGAACCAGTTTGTCGTCCAGGAGAAAATGCTAATTGATAGCCAAAAAGTAGCTGAATTATTCAATTTGAGTGGAAAGGTTCGCTGCAAAAATAATTTCAACCAGTGCCCAGTGCCCAAATATATTTGAGCAAAGTCAGCCAATCACGCCAGATTTTTTGCTCCTTTTACGGTAACTTTCACATTTTCAAACTTTTCGACGATTTTTTTTCAACAATAATTGAAATATCACCATTTTGAAAATAATCACCCTAAGTTCCCTTCAAACCACACCATCTACTGAAAAAAATTTGAAAGATTTGAGCTCTATGCTCCAAACCTATGAAGTTTACAAAATTCCTCAATTGAACTTTGTTGTTACTTTTGCACAATATGATTGGTCCAACTCTCAAAAGGTAAATTTTTCAGCTAGCCAATGCAATGGAGATTTGGTGTGCATCTGAGATTGCGTCACTGATGCGCAAGTGCCCAAATACTTGTCTTCTGTCTCATTCTCAGTTCGTGCTCTACGTAAAAACCTCCTTTGCACGTGTCGAAGCTTTGAAAGCAGTCGAAGCTCTAAGTGACTAGGCCCAAAACAAGATTTAAACTCAAAGAAAGAGGCCCACGAAGTAGCAAAGACAAGATAATAAAGCAAAATGGTAAGTGTGTCTTCGAGTTTATCAACCAAGGAAAGGCCCCCCGAAAATCTAAAGTGTCTTGAAAGAGATATGAAATAAGTTTAGGAGTTTGGCCTCAGCTTAGCTTAGGCCGGTCGGCCCTAGGTTAGCAGCTGGCTAGCGTAGCGGCCGAACCATCAATACACGTTTTTTTCATGAGAAACTTCCCTTAAGAAACTCAACTCTCAAACGGCCAAAAAATTATGAAACTTCAGTACTGGGAAAAAATATGTTCAGAAACTATTTATTTTGATAAAGGAAATCCTTAACCTATTTTTAATTTATTCTCACTTCACACTTACTTCACTTGTTTCCTGTACCTGTATCATATCATATATAAATATTACTCATAAGATACTTAAAGGGCATGTATCGTGAACCTGATTGGCTAATGTAATACAATTATCTCTTTTGTTTAGTACAGAGCACGGGACCGAGGCTACATTTTTACGGCAGTAAAAATTCATGAAGCAGAAGTTAAAAGTCACGAAACAATGGAATTCCACTCCAAGCTTCTTTGTTGTATCAACCAACTGTTATCGCGATATATGCCCTTTAAGTGGTGTCTAAACATTTTGAATGAACCTTGTTTTGAAGTGTTGACAAGGGCACAGGTGGGGAACATAAAGATTGTTATGGAACCTCTAAGAAACTCATAAGAGACTCTGAGTACTCAAAAAATCTGATAATTTTGAGAAACTTTCAGTACTGACCAGGGTGCATTCCATGTAAAACCTACGCCGAAGATACGCCGAGCCCTAAGCTTTCGTACGCCAGGTATTTTCAGGGAGAGAGAATACATGTCATATATATTTGATCATATCAAAAAGAGACTGCTAATTCACATAAGAAAAGATAGGACAACTTCACATTAACGCCAATTTAGGCAGATTTTTGTATGCCGTCACGCCAAGAACCGATTTTATTGAAAAAATGACGCTGCTACGCCGACAAAAAGTCAGGTCTACGCCAAAGATTTTCAGGCCTAAGTACATGGAATGCACCCTGGAGTACTGACCCAAATTCTCAGTTTCTTACAAAAAGAAATACTTGTATAATTATGTATTATTAGGGTAAGGAAACTTATTCATGATTTTAGTATGTTTTTTAAGGCTCTCTAAGGGACTTTTTTAAAGAATATCCTTTGTAGAAATTAAACAGACTGACCAATTTCAGCCAGGAAAAATTCCAAAAATGATTGAACATGTTAGCTATTCATTCATGCAGAGACAGATGTTGTCAGCAAAATAAAATTGCTTACTTATTCAGGGAAGCAGTAGCCTTTCAAACGCCGTGTCTTTTTTACTTACCTGGATATTATTCGCAATTGATTGTCTAGGCTCAGAACATCCCCATTTGTCTAATAATCCCATCTTTTAGTTTTAAAAGGTACCTATCCATCCTCCTTGTTGAATGAGCCATATTGAGTAAGCCCTAATTCAGTCCTATTCATCCAGTACTGCAGAAAGCAGTCTAATTATGGTTTGTGACTTGTTATTATGCAAGACTTTTTGTGTATCCTCAATAAATCCAACAATAGTAAATTGATTCACAGTACTAGATTCCTCTTTCTGGTGATGCTGCATGACCGCCATAATAACACATCCAATCAAGATTGCGAAATGTATCAAATTACCATGGTCAAACTCTGCTGTTTTTTTAATGATTACTGAGGTATTCAACAGTATGCTGAAAAGCTTTTAGGCCTGTTTTCTATTTCTGAGCAACAAAAAGTTCAAAGTTGTCTAGGATTCTGCAGAAAATGAATCAAATCACAGGGATTGGCTACCTTTTTGGAATTTTCTTGTGTTTTTGCATTGTCGTCAGCTCAGGATTGTTTAACTCAAAAGCAACATCTTAGTTTGAAGAAAGATGGCAGGCCTTGCTCAAAAATTAATGTTGAGAACCAAGATTGTGAGTCATTTGCAATTATTTTTCCCTGGATGCATGGTGGGTGAAGACTTAGATTCTTCTTTATTAATTGAATGGAAAAGTAACAATTGACAGCTGTTTTCCTACTCAGATACATTCCTGGTGCAAATTGAACCATGCAAATATGTTTTCATACTGTTTAGATGACAGATGAAAAATGCAATTTTGTGTTCATTGCACACCCACAATTAGAATGAGAAACCCAGGTTACTAGAATCTCATTTCTCCATGAACTGCGGCTAGGCAGTAGTGGGCTGGGTGTTGCAACTTTCCAAACGCATGCCTGTTAAATGGCCGCTGCCAACGATCGACATGACTCATTACATTTCCATGGAAAAGTTTTAGCCTTCTAGCAATGCGACCAGCATCGTTTGCAAAGATTTTCAAAAAAATGAATTCATTAGAAGTAAGTAGCATGATTTGCAAAAAGGAGTAAAAAATAATGTCCAGATAAATGGTATTTGCAGTTTCATCAATAAAATATTATGCCTTCTCGTCTATGTTTGACTTAAAAATCTCCCTACACAAATTTCTCAAAAATCTATTGGGTAAAAAGTATTTAGCTTGCAATTTAGAGACAATCCATGACAATTTTTACTCAAAAATGCAAAGCTTCCCAGGGGCTTTCCCAATGAGGGACTCACAGCGTCCCCCATAACCCCAACTGGTATGAGACAAAGATTTGATTAAGCCAGTTATAGTTATGTTTCGATTAAGCTGGTTCTCCCTTAGGAGAGACCAACAGAAACTTTGGTATATAGTCTTTTGTGTTGCTAGTTATTTGTTAAGATCATTTAGGGTAGCCATGCCTATCATGCTCCTAATGGTATCGTCTCTGTAACTATGTTTTTGTTAAATTGTCCATTTTTAGATTGTGTAAATAATATTTTTTCCTAGTACAGTACCATCTTTAGTATTTTGCTTGTCAGGCGCCACTGGATTCAAGCAAAGCTAAAATAAAAAGTTACCATGGGCTTGAGTTGAGAACACTTCAACTAGTCTATCATAACAGTAACATTGCATGATTTCTCTCTTTCAGCCACAAAATGAGCATATAGAACAGTCCATCAAAAGACACGGAAGGCGCCTTGATTATCATGAAAGGCTGTAAGTGCTTTGCATATACATAATACAGTGTATATCTCTTTGTAATTCACAGAAAGAGAATGTTGATGATTGGTTTCAACTACAGTAGAATCTTTCACAAAGCCAAGCACTATGTGAAAAATGTTTATTCCTACCTGTATCTGATAACCATGTTTTAGCTAAAAAAGAAGCTTCCAAAGAAAGATTACTGTATATTATCATGATATAAACTGTATAAAAGAAGTTCGGATGCCAAAAAGGACAAGATATTGATCACACTGAGGCCTTTCTGACCTGTGCCTTCTTCAGAGAGAGTGTGACTTGTGTCACCTTCAGGTAAGTCATACTCTGATGAAGACATAAGTCATGTCACTTTCCCAACCGTGTTTCTGTTGGTTCCCCGACCATTAGCTAGTAGCTGAAAATTTCCTTTCCCCACCATGATATTTCTTATTCCTGTTGAAAATGTTTAATTTCACAGTTTCCCCGCTGTATTTTTAATGTCCGGCAGGGTTGCTACAAGGGGGGGGGTGTTTTTCCTGTTTTAGGAAAATTTCAATTATCTCTACCTTTCTAAGGAATTCTTCAGGCAGTGGAACTTGAACAATAAAAGTTGTAGCGAATAGCAAAAATAGCAGAAAGTGCAGATCTGGTTTTGTACTGCAGTTGTTCTTACAACATTTCACAAAGATATATAAATCAGTTTCAGTTTCATTGACAAATATAAAAGAACATCTAATAAGAATACATTATAAATAACCTAACTTGAAATAGACAATACAAAGTACAAACTACACTACAATGAATAAATTAACAAAGGGAATGAACATTACAAGGCAATAGATATTCTTAGATATATTTGTCTAAGGAGGAGCTCTCTAATAGATAGACTAATCAAGAGCCCTCCCCCCCCCCCCCAATTGAAAAAGACTTGAACAAAACAAACAGCTAAATGTACTGTGGCCCAAATCTACTGAGCTGAGCACAGTATTGTTGAAAGGAAATGTCAATCATCAAATATCATCATTTGAGATATAGAATATTCACTGCATCTATTTTCTATCTTCACAGTCGAAAGAAGCAGGGCAGAGAGCCTCACGATAGGTCTTTAAAAGCCAAGAAACTCCATGGTTTGAAGTATGTATTTGTTACAATTTATCCTTTGTAGATTAAACTGATTACATGGCTGTAGTTACCACTTTGATGGGCTGCCAGATGCTAACTAGGACTCATATCATAATAACAACACCATACTTTGAGAATTCTAACTTCTGCCTCGTTTTGATATGTGCCTCGGAAGAAAACCACCAATTTGAAAACCTCACAAAAAGTCAGTTAATACTTGGCAAAATTATAAATGAAAATTCCATAAAGATAAAAATTACAACAAGCCTAGTGGCATAAATCCTTTGAAAATTGTCAGCTAAGTCAAATTTTTTGGCAGGGCAATTATAATTTCTGAGGATTGCTTTAAACTTCATTGTGACGTCACAACAAAGTGGTGCAAAATTTCATAGACAACATTGAAATTTGGAATCTACATGGAAAGTTAACCTGAAACAATTCAAAGAGAGTAAATTTGGCAATGCAATAGCATGGCATCTCGTGTCGTTGACAAATGTTACAGACTAAAGTGTGATCTTAAACTTTTGGCCACGACTGTAAGTCGGATATTGCGAAAAACTGGATCTTTTTAGGTCTATTGAGTAAGTGAAATTGAACATGTCAGATTTATCCACTAAATGTTGGAGCATAGTCGGAAACAAAGAGTCTCTAAGTTCAGATGTTCTTTATTCTATTTGTGATTTAATATTCAAGATGAGAAAAATTACACCATGGACTTATTTCCTTTAAGCAAACTTTAATCTTCTTGAAACCTACCACGTCAGTAAAAAATACCCGGCATTTGAAAAATACTGCTCCCTGTTTATCAAAGCTATAATACTGAAAACTGTCTTGTTTAATTGCCGATATGTTCAATTACATGCAGTAATTTACCCGGCTTTGATCAGTCATTCCTTCCCGTGTGTATGGGAGATTTTCTGCAGAAAGCCTCTTTCAAAAACCTGCAAAACGAGTGAAAACGACGACCAAACTTTCCTTTTCTCTCCTTCATAACTATAATGACACGTGTATATTCATGTATTTTGTCCTCTTGAGAGAATGGAATTCCCCTGAATGCGCTTTTCGAACAAGGGGAAGACCTTTTTGTCCTCCCAAAAGGTAGAAATTTTAAGGAAATTAGCTCGTGATTTTAGCACGTTTGTAATGTTTCTCCATCCCTTGTAAAACCTGAACGGAGTGGACCGATTTCAAAAAGGAAAAATTCTAGAAATAATTGAACATGTTGACTTAGGTTTTGCAAAATATTATTGCTTTTTATATTTAGGGAGCAGTAGCTTTTGAAACTGCGGGTGTTTTTTCTGGCTCACCTGGTACATTTCATGGCGTTTAGATCCAAAAACAATCTAACTCGTGCCTAAGTCAGACGACAATAACCAGGCGTGAGGCGTGAAACATATTTTTTCTCATTAGTCAAATTATTTCTCGCAATCCAAACAGACCCGACTTATGTGAGGTTGGCTGTATATCTTGCGATTTCATATATATTTTGAAAATCTTAAATGATGTTGGAGTCTCATCAAGGACATAAGCACCGAAAAAGGTTGTGTTGTGGGACGAAAATTACCTTTGATACCTGGTTTTTGCAGAATTTCAGAGTGTTAGAACAACCTATATCCCTCCCAACTCAATGGTATTTTTATAAACTTTGCAATATTACTCAAATTAGCTTGGCACTTGACACCTGCATAAACAAATTGATTCCCAAATTCAATGATATCTTCAATTTGGTGATGTTTAGATATTTGCGATGTTGATTTGCCACTAATTCAACTAATTTTCATTTTATGGTAGTGAATCCTGGTGACAGTCAATATTCTTCTATTTAAAAAACCTACAGGGCTAAATTATACAACAAAAAGCGTCATGCAGAAAAAATACAGATGAAGAAAACAATGAAAATGCACCAAGAAAAGAAAACGAAGGCAAAAGACACAGAAAAAGTTCCAGATGGAGCAGTGCCTGCTTATCTATTGGACAGAGAGGGACAAACTAGAGCCAAAGTTCTAAGTAACATGATAAAGCAGAAACGCAAAGAGAAAGCTGTAAGTCAAGTATTTTATGAGTTTACCTTGCTATAATTGCGTTGAATAGTGAGAAGTTATGTTGGATATTTTTACATCTGTCCTTTTTCAGTGCAGGTTCCTGTTTTAATAGCAAAAATTGTGTCAAAAAGTGATCAAAACTAGCACAGGAAGCAAGGCGTTCAACGAGGAGTGCAACACGGCCAGATTTTTATAACAGCATCAAATGTCTTTGGTCCCGTTCACACCGATCCGTTCTTGTACAAAACGGAGAGAAAAACGTCGGTTTTTCACACTGATTCTCACAAACGCAGCACAACCACAAAAACGGAGGTTTTTGGAACGCTGCGAAATTCAGCAACGAGTCTCACAAGACTGGAGCAATGTGAAAGCACAAAAACGAATAGTCTTAGCTCCATATTTGCAATCAGATGGATTAATGTGAACAGGCTAAAACGGATTTTTCCCTCTGTTTTTGTACAAAAGTGGAGCAATGTTAACGGGTAGATTGGATGCATAAAAATGAATGATAACAAAAATTGACACACAATTTCAAGGTGATTAGTTATTGCAGACATCAAAGATGTTCTCAACTGAAATTTAAAAACGGGCAAAGAAGCGAGAGATGCCATGAAACCAGTATGGCTAACTAAAACACTGTTCACGTGGAAATGGGTTGTTATAAGAAGACATAAGTAAAATATAAGCAAAACAAAATATGGGTTAGCACAAATAAAACCACTGAACTTGTTGTTGATAACATGATATTAAAGACCCTAAGACCCCATTTACACGGTAGTGGATCACTTTTGATCCGATACAAAAAGTGTTGCGGATCAGCCTCCCGTTTACAGGAGCTCGAAGTGATCCGATACACTTCTGCTCCGCTATCCGCATCAATTTTGATCCTGCTACGAAAGCGAACTCGTTTTGTGTCGGATCACTTTTGTATCGGATCACTCTTGCTCTGCGCCGTGTAAACGCAAGTGATCCGCATCAATTTTGATTCGGATTTATTACGAGGGTATTTTCCATACAAATGAGGTTTAATCGTAATTGCAGTTTGTTTTGAAATTTTGACGTTAAAAGGAAATCAATGAAAATNCCCGTTTACAGGAGCTCGAAGTATCCGATACACTTCTGCTCCGCTATCCGCATCAATTTTGATCCTGCTACGAAAGCGAACTCGTTTTGTGTCGGATCACTTTTGTATCGGATCACTCTTGCTCTGCGCCGTGTAAACGCAAGTGATCCGCATCAATTTTGATTCGGATTTATTACGAGGGTATTTTCCATACAAATGAGGTTTAATCGTAATTGCAGTTTGTTTTGAAATTTTGACGTTAAAAGGAAATCAATGAAAATCCGAGAAAATCTGGAATGTGACCTCGCCCTATTTCTATGGTGACCGCTGATCCGCTACCGTGTAGACGAGACCGTGATCCGATACAATTTTGATCTGCTACCGTGTAGACGCAAGGGTGATCCGTAACACTTTGATCCGCAACACTTTTGATCCGCTACCGTGTATTATAGGGTCTTCGTTCTTTTAATAAGAATGGATGAGCAACTGTCCATGCCTGCTTATTGAGGGTAAGCCAATCGTTGTCGAAGCTACACATTTTGGTGTACAATGGGTGAGTTAAAGGCAGTCTGTTACGTATCTGATTGGCTGCAATAAAGGCAGAGCTCAAAACAATGGGTCTCTTTGTGAATCTGTGTACTTTAGTCCTTTCAAATTTCACCTGCCTTCAATTTTGGCTCCCTTGATTTTCGCCCCTTTAATTTTCACCCCCCCCCCCCAGTGCAGAAGTTTCGCGGGAGTTTCGCTCCCTTTAATTTTCGCCCCCCTGGTTTGGATTGATATGACGTTATTTGAATGGATATGGCCCCGAACAACAAAATCGCCCCTTAGACACAGGGGAGGACAATATCATTGTTATCGAAGAGTAGTGCATGTCTTATATTTTGTATTACAATCAAAACAAAGTTCTGTTATAGAAAATAGATTTTTTCGCTTCCTTTATTTTTCGCTCCCTCTAATTTTCGCCCCCCCAAAATATTTCCGCAATTCGCCCCTTTAATTTTCACCTCCCTCCGGGGCGAAAATCAAAGGCAGGCGAAATTTGAAGGGGCTAAGGTATTTATATTAAAGGAGAGCTGATCGTTATCACTTTCTACGGCCGTGGAAAGTCTTTAGGATTAGCAGCCATTCAATTTCTCCTATTCTCTGTGTTACTATTATCATCCAATCAGATACGTGACAGACTGCCTTTAAACAGAGTTATACATTTGACCAAGCAAAGGCAAATTCTTGAATAGAAGTTTCAGGCTCCCGAAAAGACGAAATTGTTTGCCTTTCTGAAGAATAGGTTTGAAGAATAGGTTTCACATCTTTTTGAGTTCACACAATCAAATTTTTTTTTTTTTTTTTTTACATTCATAAAATGTTACATTACATGTTACCTACTATACTTTCTAATTACTATACTACAATACAACACTACNTCATCAGAAAGGTCTTTATCACCATACAATAAATATTGTACTAGAACGTTGTTTGGAAGGCTGTTGATGTGAACAAATGGTTGTAATAATTCCGAAACTCCAGCGAGAAGATCTCGTCGGTGAATGCCGAATGAAGGGCAAAGCAACAAAAAGTGTTCTGTATCTTCAATCCCATCGTTCGTTGGGCACATTGGGTTCACCGTATCTCTGAAATTATGCTTGAATTTATGAAAGTTCAATTTACTCAGACCAACCCTCATTTGGAAAAGATAAGCTAGGCCTATTGGGTCGTGAATGCCAAAAACAGATTTTGCAGGGGGGCGAATTATTGATAGAAGCTTTTTCTTAAAAACAGCAACAGACGGAGCGAGCCTTATTTCAGGATCAAGTTCATTCCATTCAGATAGGCAGTTTGGATAGAAGGTAGATTGAAATTTTTCTGTTCTTGCCCTTATTCGACCAATAACATCCTGGTTGCGGAACAATCAAATTAAAATATGCAAAAGGAGAAAACAGTTATGGTGGGTTGTGCAGGGGGATTTAGATTTATTCATAAGCCTCCCGTCGCTTTGTCTTGGTCAGACCTGTATTATTTGTCTTGAAAATTCACTCTTTGTTTGCTGTCTGTAATAGTGGAAATATCAGAAATCAAAGCCAAAAAAAAGGTTTAAAAATATTTGTAGGTATTTGTTTGGCTCATGACTATTAAAAAATACAGATAAAGAAACTATAATTTGTAGGCAGAAACACCGCAACACGACGAAGAAACAACAGCAGATGTATATGAATTTAAAACTGTATTTCCAATATTTCGTCCAGCCTTACAGGACCTCTTCAGGGCCGTTATGATTCAGTGTTAAAGAAAATGTAACAGTGAATTATGTAATCTTTTCCTTAACACGATAGACGAGGGCCTCGTCAGCTCCATCAAAGGGAGTTTACGACACCGCGACTTTCTTTTTCTAAAAGATGACCATAATATCTTACATTCAAAGCTATCTTTGACTGAAAGATGTAGGGTCCAGTTTTGGTTTTCGAGCATGTAATCGTTTAGATTTTTCATCGCTAACTTTTGTATGTATTTTGAATTTACATTTCCTTGTGATTTTCATTTGTTTTAGGGAAAATGGGACGTACCTCTTCCTAAAGTTAGAGCTGTGGGTGAAGATGAAGTGTTCAAAGTCGTCAGAACTGGAAAGACGAGAAGTAAGTTAAAGGATCTGTTTTAGCCATCATGCCCTGCAAGTGCCATCTCTTGGTTGGCCTTTGATGTCGCCATTTCCAAGGCCATGAACATGGCCAAGTGGTGGAAGAAATGTTTCCATCCATCCATCTTTCTTTTTGCTTCTTCCTTGGATTTCAACTCAAACCTAGTTTTATCATCAAATATAGAAATTACGCAAAATTTTCTCATCGAGACTTTTTAGGTGAAGTCAATAATAGCCTCCAAGCAAGTATACCAGAAAATTACGATGAATTTGAAGAGATCATAATAAAAATCCTAGATAAACATGCTCCCATAAAAACAGCAGTGGTCAGGGGCAATAACAAGCCTCACGTGACTAAGGCGCTGAAGAAAGCTATGATGAAAAGGACAAGGTTAAAAAACATTGCAAATAAAACCAAAAGAACGGAGGACAAGGACAGATACAAGGCTGAACGAAATCTAGTAGTTAAATTAAACAGAAATGAAAAAAAATAATTTCTTTGCCAACCTCGAACCTGTCACTGTTGGAAAAGAAAAAACCTTTTGGAAAACGTTTAAACCCCTTTTCTCAGAAAAATCCAGCAATGGTAGCCCAAAAATGATACTTGTTGAAAGTGAAGCTATCATAGATGATGAAACTGAAATAAGTAATCTCTTTAACACCT
>REGL01000015.1:404009-418542 GCA_004194395.1 Aurelia aurita complex sp. Pacific | reverse complement strand
TCAAAGCTATCTTTGACTGAAAGATGTAGGGTCCAGTTTTGGTTTTCGAGCATGTAATCGTTTAGATTTTTCATCGCTAACTTTTGTATGTATTTTGAATTTACATTTCCTTGTGATTTTCATTTGTTTTAGGGAAAATGGGACGTACCTCTTCCTAAAGTTAGAGCTGTGGGTGAAGATGAAGTGTTCAAAGTCGTCAGAACTGGAAAGACGAGAAGTAAGTTAAAGGATCTGTTTTAGCCATCATGCCCTGCAAGTGCCATCTCTTGGTTGGCCTTTGATGTCGCCATTTCCAAGGCCATGAACATGGCCAAGTGGTGGAAGAAATGTTTCCATCCATCCATCTTTCTTTTTGCTTCTTCCTTGGATTTCAACTCAAACCTAGTTTTATCATCAAATATAGAAATTACGCAAAATTTTCTCATCGAGACTTTTTAGGTGAAGTCAATAATAGCCTCCAAGCAAGTATACCAGAAAATTACGATGAATTTGAAGAGATCATAATAAAAATCCTAGATAAACATGCTCCCATAAAAACAGCAGTGGTCAGGGGCAATAACAAGCCTCACGTGACTAAGGCGCTGAAGAAAGCTATGATGAAAAGGACAAGGTTAAAAAACATTGCAAATAAAACCAAAAGAACGGAGGACAAGGACAGATACAAGGCTGAACGAAATCTAGTAGTTAAATTAAACAGAAATGAAAAAAAATAATTTCTTTGCCAACCTCGAACCTGTCACTGTTGGAAAAGAAAAAACCTTTTGGAAAACGTTTAAACCCCTTTTCTCAGAAAAATCCAGCAATGGTAGCCCAAAAATGATACTTGTTGAAAGTGAAGCTATCATAGATGATGAAACTGAAATAAGTAATCTCTTTAACACCTGTTTCATAAACATAATTGATACTTTGCCCATTGACAAAACGGTGTCTACCTTTATAGTCCCCAATACCTCAAATGACGTAGTGACAGATGCGATAAAAATATACGAAAATCATCCTTGTATTGCTCTATTAAAAAGACATATGACTGGAAATGACGTATTCGAATTCAAGAGCGTCAGTCCCTTGGAGGTCTGGGAGGAGATCAATAAGTTAGACAAATCAAAAAAGACCAGGGGCGAGATTTCCACAGATATTGTTAAACTGATATCAGGGTGTTCTTTAGAACATATAACTTATTTCATAAATAAAATGTTCCCAAGTAATGAATTCCCCGGAAAACTTATCTGGCTGACGTCTCCCCGATCTTTAAATGTGGCGAGAGCACACAGAAGGCAAACATTCGGCCAATAAGTGTCCTGTCAGCAGCATATGAGTCCAATCTTTCAATAGGGCGCAGGGAAACCCGCAAATCTTCCAATTTCACGCTTATAAGCCAATGATATCGTCGTATTCCGATCACATGACTGAAAATGAGGTTTCCGAGATAAATTTTCGAGTACCTTCACGAAAATAAAAATGGATATTCGAGTAATAAAGATACAGAGCTGGTTTTACCACGAATCGATTCGAGAGGCCCCACTCCCCATTTGTTTTTCTGCATTTGGTTAAAATCTTATCAGGGATCGGCGTTACATCGAATTTTATTCCTTCGAAAATTGGCCTATGTTCAAGAATTCTTCAGGAACGCTACAAATAAGATATAGCTTTCAAAATCACACATGTTACGTGAATTATATCCAGGAATAACATGAAGGTATTTGTTTGTGTGATTTTCGAAAATCCTAGAGGAATTAAAGCTATTTGCTGCGAAGAAAGCTAATGGGCCTACCTTCACCCGCCGCAGAATCCCAGTAATCGGCATTAAATCACTCTTTTTCGCAATAATAACCAGCGGATACATTAACGAATAACTTCACCACAAATCCAATTTCTTTCCGCCATTTAATAATCAATAATTTCGATAAAATGTGACAAGACTTTACAGCTTCTGCAGCAAACCGTCCAAACTACCGTCGATTCAAAGTTTTCTTGTTGCAAACACGTTGGAAGTCTTGCAAGACTTGCATAAAACAAAAGGTTTTGCAAGACTTAGGTCTCCCATATGACACAGCAAAATGATACCTTTGAGAATAGATTGCACACTCCTAAAGTCTTTCTATCCTTGCAAAATAAAGAGAAAATAAAACATTTCTCAAAGATTGCAAATTTCTTTGTCACATCGGAAAAGTACATAATTTGTGTAAAGAAATTTCCCCTGCAATCTATTCTCAAAGGTGTACAATCTATTATCAATGGTAACATTTTGCTGTGTCATATGGGAGATCTGAGCCTTGCACAACCTTTTGTTTTATGCAAGCTTTCCTGGTGTTTGCAACAAGAAAACTTTGAATCGACGGTAGTTGGACGGTTTGCTGCAGAGGCTGTAAAGTCTTGTCACATTTTATCGAAATTATCGATGATAAAATGGTGGAAAGAAATTGAATTTGTGGTGAAGTTATTCGTTAATGTATCCGCTGGTTATTATTGCGAAAAAGAGTGATTTAATGCCGATTACTGGGATTCTGCGGCGGGTGAAGGTAGGCCCATTAGCTTTCTTCGCAGCAAATAGCTTTAATTCCTCTTGGATTTTCGAAAATCACACAAACAAATACCTTCATGTTATTCCTGGACATAATTCACGTAACATGTGAAATTTTGAAAGCTATATCTTATTTGTAGCGTTCCTGAAGAATTCTTGAACATAGGCCAATTTTCGAAGGAATGAAACTCGATGTAACGCCGATCCCTGACGAGATTTTAACCAAATGCAGAAAAACAAATGTGGAGTGGGGCCTCTCGAATCGATTCGTGGTAAAACCAGCTCTGTATCTTTATTACTCGAATATCCATTTTTATTTTCGTGAAGGTACTCGAAAATTTATCTCGAAAGCCTTATTTTCAGTCATGTGATCGGAATACGGCGATATCATTGGCTTATAAGCGTGACATTGGAAGATTTGCAGGTTTCCCTGTGCCCTATTGAAAGATTTGACTCATATGCTCCTGTCAGCACTTTCCAAAGTGTAGCGCATTATGTCTCAACAAATACAGCCATTTACTTGTAAATTCCTATCTAGTTTACTATGTGCTTTTCGAAGTGGGCATAGTACACAGCACGCGCTTTTCCGACTCATTGAGACTTGTCGTAAGACACTCGATGGAAAAGGGGTAGTGGGGATAGTGACTTGTCTAAGGCATATGATTGTCTTCCACATGATTTACTCAGCCAAACTTGCAGCCTATGGTTTTGGGCCAAACAGTCTTGCACTAATCTCAAACTATCTGTCACAAAGAAAACAACGCATTAGAATTGGTTTAAAATTCAGTGAATGGCAGGGGATAGTTCAGGAGTTCCACAGGGCTCAGTTCTCGGTCCACTTTTATTCAATATCTTTGTCAACGACTTCATCCTCGCCATGAAGTCCTCCCATGCCTGCAACTTTGCAGATGATAATACTGTGTATGCATGTGACAAAGATGTTGAATCAGTGGCAATGAGACTTGAGGATGATATCTCTAGAGCTCTTGACTGGTTTAAAGATAACTGAATGGTGGCAAATCCCAAAAAATTCAAGTAATGTTTCTTGGCCTGAAGCAGCATCAAGAATTTCTCCTAGAAACACAAAACAAAATAATAAATGTGACAAGGTCTGTTAAACTACTTGGGATAACTGTTGACGATGAGCTGAAATTATGTGAAAACACTGTGTCAAAAAGTTAGCAGAAAAGTCAGTGCATTCTCAAAGGTCGCACGTTACATCGATGAAAAGAAAGGGGAGATTCTATACCACACATTTATAAAGTCAAATTTCAATTATTGTCCACTTATCTGAATGTTTTGCGGTAAAATGCAAAATTTTTCTTCAACTCATCAATATCAGAAATCAGATCACTTCTTTTGCAATCTTGCTGTAAGTTCATTTGTCTCTTCATCTTGTTGGCTCACTTTGTTGCTCAACACTGCAACGAACTCTTCAGCTTTTGATTTGTTTACTTTCTCGTTTTCCAATTTCTTCTCTTTGAAATTCTTCAGTTGTTCATCAGAAAGTTCCTTCTCCTGTTGCAATGCGGCATTCTTTTTCTTCAACTCATCAATATCAGACATAAGATCAATGATATTTTTAAGCCTGTTGCGTTTTTCGTCAACCAAGTCATTGCATGCTCTGGAATGGTTAGATTTTACGCTGTCTAACTCTTTCTTAAGCGTTGTAATTTCAGCATCGTCGCTCGCTTTTGAAGCTGCTGATTGAAACTTCATACGTTCCAAATCCGTTTCAAGTGCTTCAAGCTTCGTATTTTGCTTTGTATGGAATTCTTCCTTCTCTTTTATGATATCCTGCATACTTTGCACTTCCTTTATGTACTGTTCTTGGTCTGTTTTGCCATTCTCCTTCAAGGCACTTACGACAGCATCAGAGCTAATTATTGCGATGTCTTTGTTGAGTTCTAAGTCCTGAATTTTTTGATACAAAGTCTATGTTTGACTTTTTAACACTGGCCAGTTCGTTTTTCAATTCTTGTACCATTCTCTCTTGCTGTTCGCGATCTTTTTTATAGGTTTCTTCCATGACACTCATTATGGCATTATTGCTTATTCTCGCGCTTTCTTTGTCGAGCTCTAAGTCCTGAATTTTCGAGATGAGCTCTGTGTTTGATTCTATGACACTAGAGAGTTTGTTGCTCAATTTTTGAACCATTATTTCTTGCTTTACGCGATCTTTTTCATAGGTTTCTTCAATGGCACTCATTATGGCATTATTGCTTATTCTTGCGCTTTCTTTGTCTAGTTCTAAGTCCTGAATTGCTTATTCTTGCGCTTTCTTTGTCCAGCTCTAAGTCCTGAATTTTCGAGATGAGCTCTGTGTTTGATTCCATTACACTAGAGAGTTCGTTGCTCAATTCTTGAACCATTATTTCTTGCTGTACGCGATCTATTTCATAGGTTTCTTCCATGGCACTCATTATGGCATTATTGCTTATTCTCGCGCTTTCTTTGTCGAGCTCTAAGTCCTGAATTTTCGAGATGAGCTCTGTGTTTGATTCTATGACACTAGAGAGTTTGTTGCTCAATTTTTGAACCATTATTTCTTGCTTTACGCGATCTTTTTCATAGGTTTCTTCAATGGCACTCATTATGGCATTATTGCTTATTCTTGCGCTTTCTTTGTCTAGTTCTAAGTCCTGAATTGCTTATTCTTGCGCTTTCTTTGTCCAGCTCTAAGTCCTGAATTTTCGAGATGAGCTCTGTGTTTGATTCCATGACACTAGAGAGTTCGTTGCTCAATTCTTGAACCATTATTTCTTGCTGTACGCGATCTATTTCATAGGTTTCTTCCATGGCACTCATTATGGCATTATTGCTTATTCTTGCGCTTTCTTTGTCCAGTTCTAAGTCCTGAATTTTCGAGATGAGCTCTGTGTTTGATTCTATGACACTAGAGAGTTTGTTGCTCAATTCTTGAACCATTATTTCTTGCTTTGCGCGATTTTTTCTTAGGTTTCTTCCATGGCACTCATTATGGCATTATTGCTTATTCTCGCACTTTTCTTGTCGAGTTCTAAGTTCTGAATTGCATTTGACATTTCTTCTTTTTACGCTTTGACATAAGAGAGTCCGTTTGTCAAGTCCTCTCTCTCTTTAATTGGTTTCGCCCTTTCTGTCTCGTGTTTCTTTTTGATCGTAACTAGTTCCTCGTGGTCTGTCATTTTTTATAAAAGCATATTTGAGATGCAACTGTGTTCTGCTCTTGAGACTATGTTTTTGATGGCAAGTCTAGACAGCTCGTGATTTAATTCTGAGGTTCTGCGACACTCGAACAACTGCAATGGAAATGCGGTGATGATCAAACCAAATTTATCAAAGCATTGTTGGATTTAATTCAATTTCGATAAGGTTTTAGTGGTAAGAATATTCTACTAATATTGATTTGGTTTACAAAAATGAGGTCAAAAGAAAGTGAAAAAAGATCATGAAATATCCTAAGACTTTACAGCAGTTTGGAGCCCACCTTAGCACGTTGGGTATCATATAGTATAAGGGTTAGATTTATCGAAATAAGTCCCCACTTCGCTCATTAACCCCCGAAACTGCCACCGAATGTTGCAGCATAAAAACTAGACTTGCCTGCGATAAAATTTCATCTTGCATTGAAACCTGGTTTCTATACAACACTGTTACAATTTGGGCAGATTCGATTGATATACGGCGACTATCAGTCTAGTTGACTTGTAGCTCAAAGCAAATTGGGTTGGTAAAAAAGAAAACAAAGTGAGAAGGGTAGGTCCGGCAGGTCTACATATAGCGACAACTTCGATGATTGCAGTAAGTCTAACAACGATTTGGGCTACGTTCTAGCAAAGGCTTAAGCTTGCCAATGGTGTCTTAGGGTTTCTTAAGGTATTCCAGGATTACTTAAGTTCGTATGTGATTAACTTTTGCTTGAAAATATAGCTGGTAGCGCCTTTGTCTTAAACCTCAACCTCAAAAGAATGTACAAACGAATTTGAAATGCAACTTACCATGTGAACCTGAATGAACTGCGTCGTACATTCTTTTTCCACATTGAGATCATCCACTGAACAATTGTCTACGTGATGAAACATATTCGAAATGCAGCTATGATCCGATTTGGAGACTTTGTTGTTGATAGCAAGCTCTGCAAGCTCACGATGCAACTCAGAAGTTCTACGATACTCGAACAGCTAAAAGTCTTTCAATATCTGCTCAAGAGCATTTACTTTATACTTTTAGGTTGTTCGGGGTAAGTTTGGCTTAGGTAGGATAATTCAAGGTTACTTCAAGAAAATAAAATGTATTGAAAACATTGCCGATAGTCTGATGTAATTTCTTGTCTGCAAGGCATGTACAAGTTGATTTGAAAAGTTCCTTACCTGCAACGCCAACATAAATGGTGTTTTAGATTCCTGCTCCATCTTGAGATCATGCACTAACAGGGTGTTTACGCAACGAAGCTTTTCATTACTCGTTTTCGAATTGTCCAACTTGATCTGCTATCCGGCAATAGTCTCTTTCACTGCCAGCAGCTCATCCCGAAACGACTCTGGATGTTTCTCAACTTTCTTTTGTCCGCGTCTATTTCGCGATCCTCCCATTTTGATAAGCAATTGTTTTTCCAATTCTAACTCTTTCCGATTTTAACTCTTTCTTTAAATTCTTTCCAATTCGAATTCCGATAGCTAACAGGCAAATCTGCGACACGATCAGTTGAACTAAGTGTGAAAATTTGAAGTAAAGCGTCGCTTTTTATGGAGATTTTACTTCTTTGTGACGTCAGATCGTTGTACCTTCTTCTTGTTACGTCAAATTCAGATAAGATTAGATGGAAGATGATTGGTTTGACGGGGGTTCTTTTGATTGTAGGGGAGACTGAGGATGATTTTGAAAATGTTTGGAAAATTTGCCATACCATCTAAATTTTAAATAATTCCCGTCTTGAATTTGTACGCATTGAAAGGAATATTAAAAGGAAATTACCTTTGAATGCGTTTGGTTGGTACTAATTCTCAAATGGTTGACTTGGCAGGCTTGCAACTTGTGTTTGATTGATTGCAGGTTTCGCAGACTTTGGAGAAACTGGTTACTCCCCAGGCCACGACGAATCCAAAACCTGCTGTTTTTTTTAGGTTTCTGTGTCTGATTAGGAACTATATTTCTGTCCCTGCGAAGTCTACTGTTTTCAGAATGTGGTAGTTTTGGGATTACCAGTCAAACATAACCTTTGTTTCCACCACTCAGAATCGGTTTCCTTGAAGCAATAATAATTTCAATCCAGTTACGAAAAAGAGCACTTGTAAGTAAACGTTCAAACATTTTAAATAGACGTTTCAAAGATAATATTCCTGTTGTAAGAGGAACGATGTATACTAAATGTGTATACACCGTTCCCATTACTGCAGTAGCAGCACATTTTCCCTTGACCTCATGAAAAGTTGCAAAAAGCCTTACGCAAAAGGGTGCATAGACGGTAGAATTACATTACTCTTGGTATTCTTGATTTATTTGTGATTTAATTGAAAGAATAATGTCATCGTTTTCTTTGAATTTAAGAATGTCTGTCTTCTTTCAATGAGCAGTTCCAGGAGTTCCAGCATTTCATGAAAATTTGGATGGCTATTAAGTGACCTAAACGGTGATGAAAAAAACAACAATTTTTTTGGATCGCACGCCATTGCACGCCTAAAACGTTCAAGGCGTGCGAATGGCAGCACACCACTAACTTCCATATTATCAGGACTGACACGCTTGGGCAGTTTTAGCATTGTTCTCTCGGGCAAGCCAGAAAATATTCCCATTTTTGAAAATTCATAACACCAAGTGTAATTGATGGATTGGAATAGATTAAATTTTGCTTACCAGCCGAGAGATGGAAGTATTTTTGAAATTTCTACATGTCTTTATGCAAACTAGTTGGATATCCTCGTTATTCTGTTCCAGTTAAATTTCTTTTTAACCCTTGGTTTTCATCAATTTTGGAATGGTCCGTAGTGATGACATTGAATGTCTCCATGCATTCGGAAGATGATGCGAACACACCGAATGAGTCAGAAAAAAGTTGTCACTTTTGAAAATTCATTGAACCAAGAGTGCTTAGAATACTTGAAATGGAATGGATCGAATTCTGTTTGAAAAGCTGAGAGATTGTAGTATTTTATGATTTTTCCCGCGTTTTTGTGTGAGTATTGAAAATATATACCTACATTCGATCTAACAAAGATTTCATGGTTTCAAAATGCCTGGAGAGGGCCTGAAACGCTCTATCAAATCCTCCTTGCACAGAGCAGTAAAGGGAGTACAATTTTTCGCTTTTCAGAGACATCGTCTGCAAATTTATTGCCATAGGATTGAACAATTTCACTATTTGTCTTGAAATCCATTTCTTATATCTCGCGAGAGGATGAAATGCCCTTGCATATTGCTCTGTCTAACGAGATTCCTTGTGATTTTATCAAGTGTTTTGGGCCCTTTTTCACGCATTTCGCAACCAATACATTTTCGTAAAGTCAAATTTACAGGTTAGAAATAATAGGTTACAGAGCACAAGTGTTACTATATTTAAAAACGAGTACGACAACTCTACCAAAACAGACAACTCATCTGATAGCAACTATAGTTTCGTCTTATCATTGAAGACTTTTCAAGTCAAATTTACATATATTTTCAGTGTTCCTAAAAACGCACTAAAGATCACCAAAATAGTTTGGTATTTCTTCTTTTAATTACAAATAGAATCATTAAAATCCGTCAAGCAGTCTTGATGCCATGAATTTTCCAAAGTAGGGACTTTTTTCTGGCTCGCGCGGTATAGTTTGCATTCTAAGGATTCAGATCATATTCGTTATTTTGTTGTGAGCCCATGGTGTTGATTAATGATGGAATCACCAATTTCTTTCACTTTTATAGGGAAATGCTGGAAAAGAATGGTTACGAAAGTGACATACGTTGGTGAAGATTTTACAAGAAAGCCACCAAAATATGAGCGTTTTATTAGGCCAATGGTAAGTATTCCAGATTCTTTATATTTTATTTTATTCTTAAAATAGACATTTTAGCTATTCTACAAAAGAGTCAGTATTTAGCGACATTTTTATACATTTTCATACGGAGGGTTCGACGGAATGGAGTTACAGCTTCCCTGGTGTACGCATTCGAAAATCCCACAGATTTCTGCAAAATGTACAAGAATATCGTTCGAACCCACATTCCTTTATGAATATCTGAAAGGTCTATTGCTGATGATATTCAATCTCAGTTCCAGTTGTTCCAGAGAATCCGGTTGACTCGTTTGATTTAGGAGATTATTCAAAGTTCCCGTCGTTGAGCAAATATATCAGTGTATTCATGACTAATGAAAATTTCAAATTCGCGAAATAGCTATAAGGTTGCTCACTACCGAGTAAAAATAAGTTAAAAACACACACAAACAATTGGTTAAGGTGGCTCGCTGCTGATAAAACTTTCACACGCTTGGTGTCCTATCGCTCATGGTATATTCCACAGTATTGGGTTTAAACTGTTTAAGAAGAATAACACTTTCTTATTGCAATAGCACATTTCAATGGGATCATTAAGACCTCTTTTTCGTTATGATAAATGAATGCACATACGTTCATACATCCCGACAAAGCAGTTTTGCTTGACATCTCAGTTGGAACGAATGTTTTCCTTCTTTTACGAGGCTTGTCGGCCAATACGAAAGGATTTCTGTTATATTTCAGATCATCCTGCTTTTCAAAGTTTTTTCAAATTCAGTTGTAAGATACCGGGCTGATGTTCAAAATTAAAATGTTAATCTTTCAGTCAAAGGCTAACCTAGATGTGAAGATTTTTTTGGATAAATCACTCATCATTTATACCCAAAAATTTAAAAAATGCAGACAAGGGTTTGTATGGGAACCAGAATTCCACATTCCTCTCTAGTCCATGATTTACTTGCCATGGAAGTAGTCAATGCAATTGTGAATTTCAGAAAAAGAATTGAAATTTCAATGACAAGTAAATCACTGACCAGGAATGAACATGAAATTATCGTTCCTATACAAACCTCTTTCAAGCATCTCCCCAATCTCTGGGTGTAAATGATCAGTAATTTTACCGAACAAAATTTTCACAGCTAAGTTAGCCCTTGATTGATAGATTAACATTTCATTTTTGAATATCGGCCGCATACTTTCATTCTACATCCCACCAAACGTGCTAATTTTTTTTTTGACTCACCAAGTAATCTTGCATGTAAAGTTCGATGAATTCTATGAAATTGTACTATCACTGTAAAAGAGTGATAGTGCTATAATGCTGAGTATCTACCATGATGGTGGCAATTTACAAGGTTCATGTTTACCGTTTTCCAAACGAAATGCTTTGCTGACCCCTTTTGGAGACTCGTTAAATAGAATGGTCTTTTCAACGTTAGATCAATTTTCAACATTGGGAAGAAGGAAGTTCCAATTGAAAACACACATAAAAGCAACAAAACGTGGAAGTAGTATTGTGCAATACTCTCTTGCCAGATTTGGGTCCACCATTGACAAGACCATCCACGTTGGTCTCTTTTGCTAACTTGCAAATGGTGTATTCAGTGTTATGTGGGGAATCGTTATTGGGAAATGGAAAATCCCAACTGAAATACAGTATTTTTGATCGAGGGAAATTTTTCGATAGATCTTGTATATTGAGTGTCGGAAGGTAAACGGTTGAATGGACAAATATAATTTGCAGATAGCAAATAGCTGAAGTGGAGGCAAGGATATTTCAGAAGAAGGAAATGAATATGGGAAAAAGTGTATTTATTTCAGAATTTAACTTTTGAGATCGTCTGATTACTCAAATACATAGACACGAAAGGCCTTACACGAATTATAGTAGCCGTAGAGAGTATTGCTAGAATTGTTGACTAGTCTGAATGGTTGAATTAGAAACGTCTTTTTTCTAGGCACTAAGGTTCAAGAAAGCCCACGTGACACATCCTGAGGTATTTCTTGATACTTTTACATTAATTTTGGTAAAAGTGATTAATTTTGATTTTTGAATAGACTGAAGGAAATGACTGTCTTGTATACAACCGCCTCTTTGCGAATTTATGTCATTGGTCATCTGACGTGACTGGCAAGAGCGGTTGAACCAGCATAGGGCTCAAATCTTTTAAATCTTTAATAAGGTGGGTGCAAAATTCTTTGACATTTTTCTTTGAATTGAATGGCTCAAAAAGAGCTTTTGGTACTTTGCTGTAAATCTGCGGTGGAAATTTGTTGATATCTTTATTTTTTTTCAAAATGGCGGCAATTTGATTATTTTTGAAGAAATCATGGAAAGTTTTTGAAAACAATTCAAATCATCGTACATCCTAAACCAATAGAGGGGAGATGATATAACCTTCAAGCAAACCATAATTTATGAAGGTCTACGACATGGTGGCAAGCAGAAATCTGTAGCTTTTCTGGTTTAGGATTTAGAAACTTGATGACGTCATAGCCTCAAATTTAATAAATGCCGACATTTTGAAACTAATCAAGATAGCAATAAATTGCCACGGCAGATTTATAGCAAAAAACCCCAAGTTCCATCCAAGCCATTTAATTCAAAGAAAACTGTAATAGAATTTTACACCGACCTTTTTTAAGATTTGAACCCTATGTTGGTTGAACCAAAATTCCTTGCAGATTCGATGGAAAAGAATATAGAGCAGCTCGGCTTCACTGCATACCTGTTATTTGTGATCTGGCATATGTGCATATCGATAGGAGTAGGAAAGAAAATGGGGGTAAATACGTTAGATCATTCAACTGCACGGACATGAAGTAGGCTCTTTGAAGATGTAGTTTTGTGTTGAAAGAATTAAGTAAAAAGTGTTTAGTCACACGTTTTGAAAATCAGAATCTGTTTAATTATATTTAAAGAGCCATCGTCACCCAGGGTCTTTTGCGGGCACGCTGCAATTTCAGACTGTCTGACAGTAAACGTTTGGCTTTAGTGGGTGCACTGCGATGGATCCATACTGCAGCAGTTAAACTGATAGAAAAGTTTTACTTGGGTTCAATTGTTCTATCAGTCCAACAACTTTACTGTGGATATACAGGGTGTCCCAAAAAAGTTGTGCCCCGTTTGCCTAAAGATTGCGACAAGACGGCAAAAGATTCTCCAAAAAACTTTTGCATGATGCTGCTCTTTAGATTTTCAATTAAAGTTTGCAACAATCCACCTAAAAATCCGTTGAGAAATGACGGAGCTATGACCTTCAGAAGACAAAATTTGCCTGATGACTGAAACCAGCGGTCGGCCATTTTGTCTTACTATTTTTCAGTGGTAAGTATTTTCACGTGAAGGAAGAAATAATTTCTGTGAGCTCAGAAATAGTGGAACTCTATTATCAGAGTTTTCACTAGAGCTATGAAATTGGAAGCTGCTGTTTCATTTTAAATCCATGAAGCTGTTTATCTCTGCAAAATAGTCAGACAAAATGGCCGACCGCTGGTTTCAGTGATCGTTCAAATTTGGTCTCCTGAAGGCCATAGCTGCATCATTTTTCAACGGGTTTTCATGGGAATGGTAGCAAACTTTAATTGAACATCTGAAGAGCACCATTATGCGAAAGTGTTGTGAGAATCTTTTGCCATTTTGTCGCAATCTTCAGATAAACGGGGCACAATTTTTTTGGGACACCCTGTATAGTTTCCGTTCAGGCCAGATTTGATTTTCAGACTGTCTGAAATTGTACCGTGCCCGCAAAGGACCTTGGGTGACCATGGCACTTTAAAGAATCATTGAACCCAAGTATAAAGTTCTTCTTCTTTCTTAGCTGAAAGCGACATTTTGTTTATCGGTCATTGGCGTGAAAAAGAATCCCCAGTCCCCGATGTATACGTCACTTGGTGTTATCACAAAAGGAACAGTCATTGAGGTAAAATGAAATTTATTGTAATGTTTCTGTGGACCATCTCCTAAAGAATTTTCAGGTGAACTAAAAAAGGTATCAATTTCGCATTAGCTTCAAATCATTATCAGCAAACATATTCAATCATCTTTGGATTATTTTAAAACTGGACGAGATATGGTCGAAATTTCATGTCTCTTTTAATTATATAAGAATAAGGCTGCGTTCTACAGAATGTTTAAAGTAAAAAAATCGTTCCACTATCCTTGCTGCAGAAAAATTTTAAAGTTCAGATTTATGATAGAGATGATGCCTATGATTTATTTTCCTTCTCCAGGTAAACGTCAGTGAGCTTGGATTAGTTACCCAAGGAGGAAAAGTTGTATGGGGTAAGAAAACCTTCATAACATCATTGAGTAAGGAACTGTATCGGAGGTATTACTTATTTTGCTTTGGAAAATGGCTTCAAGAAATATCATTGAATTGGAAAGATGCGTTCGTAGACGAATTTAATCGCTTCACACCTTCTCAATAATATATCACTTCAGTCTATTTTAAATTCGTTTCAAATTAACTTCAGTTCGTTTCAAATTGTTTCAAATTCACTGCAGTTCAACTGAGTTTTGTTGCAGTTAACTTTAAACTTGAATTTGATTTTGTTTCAAATTCACTACAAAGGTATTCCAATCCATTCCAATTTCTTCAAGATCTTTCACCTTATAAACTAAAGACAGATTTGCAAATGAAATCGAATTGGCTTTTCAGTTCATTACGATGCAAGTATTATTGTAATATTTTGAATCCTGCTTTCAGAATCCCCGGGGGGGGGGGGGTACTCCCATACTTGACCTGACGGGATGTGCCGCTCAACAGGGTGTCCTTTTACGGTAAAAATTATGCGACAGGGTGTCCTTTTCTAACGAAAATTATGCGACAGGGTATTATAATAGGTAAACAATTTATGCGACAGGGTATCACAAGCAAAAATTGCGCTCTACACTATATTTGAGATGCAAAATTTTTATGCGACAGGGTATCACAAGCAAAAATTGAGTTCTACACTATATTGGAGATGCAAAATTTTTATGCGACAGCTTATACTTTTGGCCTATTTTTTATGCGACAGGGTGCAGGGTGTGGAGAGGTTTTCCGCACACCCCCGT
>REGL01000015.1:343515-402579 GCA_004194395.1 Aurelia aurita complex sp. Pacific | reverse complement strand
TTGCTTGAGACCGACTCTAAGTTGAGTTAGATAGGATAGACCTGTTGGGTCATGAATCCCATACACAGGTTTTCCAATAAGTAATGATAAATCATGAGCTCCTTCAATTACTATTTCATAAGCTGTGGAGCTTAAAAATTTCAAGGTAGTTTTGATTCTAAATAGAAAAATCTTCACGGGTTTCTTTTGTCTTCTTCGCTTATTCGCCGTCTGATTGGTCCGTGAAAATGAGACTTTGGAGGTTTCGGCCATGGGCACGACCCGGGGGGGGGGGTCACTCAGCACATACGCATACGGGGGGGGGTCAGTCCAAGAATTTTTCAGGCAACCCAAAATATCAGTTTGGGCTTCATTTGAAACCCAAACATATCAGCTCATTTTGCACCTTGACATCTGTAAACGAACATAAAATATCCTGCAACAATGCAAATTAAAGGCCAGGATTGCCACTAAAGAACCCAGAAATATCATTTTGACTATATTTGGTGCCCAAAAATATCATGGCCATGATTTCATTTTTTTTGGACCCGAAAATATCACTTTCGGCAAAATTCTGACCCAAAAATATCGGACTTACCTCCCCGTATGTGCATGTGCTGAGTGCCCCCCTTGGGGGCCACGAGCCATTCGGCCATAAACGACATTTGATTCCCATGCTGATAGTAGACTGATGAGGTGATGACATTCATCTAAGTTTCGCTCCATTGAATTGAATTATTTTTTACTTTTATAGCCAATAGCCTAGACTTATTATATATCCGTACGTTATCGCTATTGCTCAACAATCCTGATGAGTAGACTTTCCCGGAGGAGGATTGTTGAGGCTTCACGCAGGCTACTATTGATAAAAATAAATTTGTTGACAGAAACACCGCAACACGATGAAAAAACAAAAACAAATGCTTGTTAATTAAATGTTTGTTACCAATATTTCGTCCTGCCATGCAAGAATTCTTCAGGGCTATTGATAGACTGATGGAAGCTATAGCTACAACCTCATTTGAGCGACAACAACAAGATCAATTCACTTCAGTTAGATGAGCGTAAGTTGAGGGTCCTTGTGTAATGTGGCTGGTTCCCATGTTGATAGTTGAAGTGGTTGGCGCGCGTCATCCAGCAATTCAATTGTTCAAGAAAAAAATTAACGAAAAAAGAACACAGTAATTGATTAATTTGAATTGATTTGATTGATTTTGATTTGAATTTTCACAATTTTTGATTTAATATTTGATAAATTACGATATCTTGCAAACGAGGTCAGCCTCGTCTGACCCTTCCTATCCAAAATGGCCACCGTGGTAGGCCTAAACTCCTTTCCTCGCAACATTGCAAGTATTTTGCGCTCAACAACAAGGTCTTTCCTGTGCAATTGCAGTTCAAGAAAAAGCTATGGTATGTATACGCAAAGATATTCACATAAGATAACCCGTAAATATCTTTTTACACCAACTTCAGTCATCAGTATTTCAGTTTAGCTTAAGCCAAAAAAGTGCACAAGTGGTGTATTTCACAGTGCGGTGTATTTCACTGCTTTTGTACCTATGTAGTTATGCGTATGCGGTATGCCCCACTCTCTAGACTTTGCCCCCATCATTGCCCAGCAGGCAGACCTCTTGTTGAAGGGCTTGGGCTGAACTTTATTTGGCAACTCCGTCCGTGCTGATTGTTGATGTTATTTATGTATGTATGTTCAGCAGGGCCTGTTGAGAGGATACTGGCAGCCCGCCTTTTTCTTTTGTTTCAACCATATTCATATCATGTGTGACCGAATCTCATATATCCGGAACACTTCCGGAACACCTGACCACAGTGCCAGTGGGCCCAGAATGCCATTTTTTGGAAATTTCATGATACCTTGCGAAATAAATAAAACCCATGCTTGCTGGAACGTTGCTTGGAATGTAGCTCAAGTCAGAGTTAAAACCACAAGCGGATAATTTTGAGTGAAAATTGCTGTTCTGGGACCGAAGTGACAATATTTAGGAGCTCCCAACCTTGAGAGATTTTATAGACGAGTCTGGGCATGTTTTGTCCCTTGAGAATTTCAACATCCATTGTAAGGCCCCTAAGGACTTAAGCCGGTTTTCCACTGGGCAGATCTTTCCGCGTGCAGCGGAGCGACTATTGTTTTTAGAACGATGCACATTCCGTAGGGATTCCGTGTGTCCTCATCTTGATCAGCCATTTTGAATCCCTGTCTTGCTCGTGGCTTTTCTCTTGATGCCATGTGTCAAAGCTTTCGAGCGATTTGATTGGTTGGCACCATCGAGCGCGGCGGAAAAGTTGAAGTCAATCTGACTTTCAAGTACGCGCGTAGCGGAGCGACAAGACGTGGTCATTGTTTGTAAAAACAATGCAATTACAATAGCCGCTCCGCTGTGCGCTGAAAAATCCGCCTAGTGGAAAACCGGCTTTAAGTTTGTTCCATTTTAAAAGTTTCTCATTAAAATTTATTTGCACTGAAATTTATCTTTCCATAAACTTTTGTGAAAGCCGTGATTTCCAAATAATGTGGCATTTTCTGCTATAGTTAGTGATTTACTAAAAAATGCAAATAACATTTATTACAAAAATACGAAGAGAGTTATAGTGCGGCATGTTTCACTTTGTCACAAATAATTTATATTTCCAGAAAAGTCTATGGTCTTGGACTATTCCATTCACGGTTTTTTAAATACATTTTTTCAATGAAAATAATGACCAAAAAGAGTTGCCAAAATGGCAATTTTTCTGACATTTTCTCCATTTTAACCATAAATTATGAAGCTATTGAAAAACGGACTTGTCTATTTGGTAATGCATTATATGCTCTACAAATTTTGGCAGTTTACTCAAAGAAATAGCGTTGATTCAAGCCTTTTCTGCACATTTATGAAATTTTGCTTCTTTTTGTTGTGTTTACCATCATTTGCAGAATTCTTCATTTTCAAGTACCTGTAACTCTTGTTTGGAGGTGGACAAATAAAAATGAAAAAAGAATTGAAAAACTTAAGATCTCCGCTTTGTATAGATGTATAACTTTTTAAGATTTCAAATTTCCACCTGTGGGCCCACAGTGCTGACTTAACCATTTGCTACATAACGTTTGAAGCACTAATTTATAGAACAATTAAACCAATCATTTAAGTCTTAGGGGTCATCATATGTACCGGGTGTCTCAGAAAAAAGTACCTCCTTTTGATTGGAAATAGGAACAAAACGATAAGATATCATTACTCTCCGAGTTCTTAGCTAAATGTATCAATCTTCAATTCAGATGCACATACCTTGCATTTAAATATCGTACACCAAACACCGGAGATACAAGTTTGCAAAGTCAAAATTTACAGTGCACCCAAAACCAGAGGTTTTGAAAAAGGACCTAGCGCCGTGATTTGTATCATGGACATTTTCCAAAGCATCTGTCAACTTTAATTTTCAGTTGTTTGCTTTTGAAAGAGTAAAGGCACACGGGCATGGTCCTGATTAAGCGAATATAATAAAAATGTGGTAAGAATGATAAAGTCGTGCTGTGTGATGTCAAAACATGGCTAGGCCCTTTCTCATAACCTCTGGTTTCAGATACACTCCAAATTTTGACCTTGTAAGCTCATATCTCCGGTGTTTGGTGGAGGATTTTAAAATTCAAGGTATATGCATTTATGTTGAAGATCGACAAATGTACTGTAGCTATGAACTTAAAAAATCCCGAAATTGTATTGTTTTGTTCCCTCGATCGGTCAAAAGGGGGTACTTTTTTTGAGACACCCGGTAGTCATTGACAAATGATTTTTGCCCCTGTTAACGGATTTGGTCTGTTAAGATCCGAATGCCCTCCCCCTTTATCGAAAATATTTTGTCGATTGTAATGTTGTGATAAATTAGTATAATTTATGAGTCCCAATGTATGACAAATGTAGACCCCCTAAGGAGTAATACATTACTGATTTATTATGGAACTGATGAAGTCACTTGATACACAATTGCTTTATGATCACGCTGAACGGAGTGTTCTCATTTCGATAAATCCTTTAGTCCAGGATACGATAAATGGCGACGAGGATAAATACACATGGCAACGCATTTTGATCTCCGTCCACTGCAACCTTTCGATCCATACACAGATCCCAGCTCTGTAGGACAAAGATGGAAATCTTGGAGACGAAGATTTCAGACTTACATATCCGCTATCAAGGTCACGGATACAACCCAGCAACGTGCCCTGCTTTTATACCAAGTTGGTCAAGCAACACAAGAAATATTCGACACTATTCCCAACAATGGTGCTGATGATGATTGCAAGACAGCTATAGACAAGCTAGATGCATATTTTTTGCCGAAAAAGAATATCGATTATGAGATTTTTCAATTCCGCCAGGCAATTCAACAAAGTGGCGAAACCGTGGACCAGTATGCTACCCGCCTACGAAAACTTGCCGCTAATTGTGAATTTGAGAAGGTTGACAACGAGATAAAGTCTACCATTATTCAAAACTGTTCATCGAAACGCCTTCGACGCTATGCCCTCCGAGAGGAGAAACTGACTCTCGAACTTCTCCTGACCAAAGCGAGAGCATTAGAAGCTAGTGAAAGTCAAGCGACAGGAATGGAACAAACGCTGAGCCATTCAGAGAAAACGGTGGAACAAGCAAATTTTGTCAAAGGAAACCGAAGCTCCAACCCGAAGAAATTCTTTCACGCACGCCCTTCACCTGGAAAATGTAAACATTGTGGTTATACGTGGCCGCACACTAAAAGTCCGTGTCCCGCGAAAGGACAGAAATGCAATACTTGTGGAAAGGATAATCATTTTTCAAGTGTCTGTAGAAGTAAAGGAACTACACAAAAATCAAAAGGCCGTGTAAACAGAGTAACAGATACCGCATCAGCACAGGAAACGCAAGCTACGAATGACAAGGATTCTAGCAGTGATGATGAATATTTATTCACCCTGGGAAATGAAATCAATAATTCAGCGACTCCCAAAACGAATGTGAAAATAAATGAGCAAAATGTCCAGATGATCATTGACACTGGCGCTTCAACGGACATCATTGATAAAGCTACTTTTGACAAAATTTCAGCTTCACGCAAGATAAAGTTACAGAAGTCTACTGCCCAGATATTTGCCTACGGATCTGATATGCCTTTGAAAACCTATGGCAAATTCGAAACAGCCATAGAATCGAAGAAAGCCATCACAGTTGCAACAATTCATGTTATCGAAGGAAATTCCGGATGTTTACTTAGTTACAACACTGCACGTGAATTGTCTCTCATTGCCTTAAATTTGAACACTGTCACAGACAAGCCCTTGACCAGTGAACAGCTACAGCAACGCTATCCTGAAATTTTTACCGGAATAGGTCAACTCCAAGACTTTGAAGTCAAACTTCATATTGATGAATCAGTCCCGCCAGTCGCACAGGCCGCACGACGAATTCCCTTTCACATGCGTAAGAAAGTTTCCGATGCATTGGATGAGTTGGAAAAACAGAATATTATCGAACGTGTTGAAGGACCAACACCCTACGTCTCACCTATTGTTGTAATACCAAAAAAGGATGGATCAGTGCGACTCTGTGTGGATATGAGACTGCCAAATAAGGCCATACAAAGAGAACGACACCCTAGTCCAACAGTGGATGACCTGATTCATTCATTAAACGGAGCGAAGATATTTTCCAAACTCGATCTGCGATCTGGTTATCATCAGTTAACACTTGCCCCTGAATGCAGATACATCACCACTTTCGCAACGCACAAGGGTCTCAGACGTTACCGAAGATTAAATTTTGGCACTTCCTCAGCAGGAGAGATATTTCAGCATGTTATTCACGAGCAAATACGCGACATCCCTGGAGCGCTCAACATCAGTGATGATGTCATCATTTATGGAACAACGGTCGAAGAACACAACAAAGCACTGCATGCTGTCTGTGAGAAATTTGCCCAAGTTGGACTTACGTTGAATCGAGAGAAATGTCTTTTTAATCAAACGTCCTTGACATTTTTTGGATTTGTATTTTCTGACAAAGGGATATCTCCAGACCCTGCAAAAGTACAAGCAATACATGATGCTCCTTCGCCGAAATCAGCCAGCGCAGTCCGCAGTTTTTTGGGTATGGCAACCTACTGCGCTAAGTTTATTCCAAACTTCAGCGACTTGACATTTCCACTGCGAGAGCTGACAAAGAAAAACGCCCCATTCACATGGACAAGTAAACACGAAAAGGCCTTCGTTGAAGTCAAGAAAGCCCTTACAAGCCACAGTGTTATGTCATATTTCGATCAGACGAAGGAAACTGAAGTGGTCACTGATGCTTCACCATATGGTTTATCTGGTATACTTACACAAACCGACCCAGAAACCAAAGAAAGAAAAGTTGTTGCGTACGTCAGTAGAACATTGACGCCTGTTGAACGCCGTTATTCACAGACTGAACGCGAAGCCCTTGGAATTGTATGGGCTATTGAACGATTGCACCTTTATCTGTATGGAGGAGAATTCACATTGTACACAGATTGCAAGCCTATCGAGATGATCTTGAATAATCCCAAGTCAAAACCGCCTGCTCGTATAGAACGATGGAATTTACGTTTGCAGAAATACAATTTTAAAGTTGTACACACAAAAGGAAGTGAAAACCCCTCTGATTTCTTGTCACGTCATCCTGTCACAGGAATATTCCAGCCAACAACAACGTATACAGAAGAATATATCAATTTCCTGACTGAAAATGCAGTTCCCAAAGCAATGACGCTAAGTGAAATTCAAACTGCAACGAAAGATGATGCTACATTACAAGCTCTTATCGAAATCATTCGAAATCGGAATTGGCAAAGTGTCTACAAACCAAGACAGCCGTTTCCAGACAATGTAAATCAATCAGATTTGACACATTTTCATAAAATTCGCGAGGAACTGACAGTCACAAGCCACACTGATGGAAATATTATACTACGAGGAACACGCATCGTTATTCCAGAATTACTACGTGAACGCGCTGTAAATCTTGCCCATGAGGGACACCAAGGATTGGTAAAAACAAAGAAACTAATACGCGAAAAGATTTGGTTTCCAGGAATCGATGAGTTAACCAAACGCATTGTTGATAATTGTATTCCTTGCCAAGCTAACGGACCGGAAAGCCATCCGGAACCTGTACAAATGACCGTGTTACCACCAGAACCGTGGCACACAGTAAATGTTGACTTTTGTGGACCGTTTCCCACAGGAGAATATTTACTTGTCGTTATCGATGCATACAGTAGATTCCCCGAAGTTGAAATCGTCACATCGACTTCCGCGAAAACTACGATTCCGAAACTCGAAAGAATCTTTGCAACGCATGGAATCCCGAAAGTTTTAAAGAGTGACAATGGACCACCATTCTCGAGTGGTGAAATAAGATTATTTATGGATGAAAATGGTCCTGTACACAAGAGAATTACACCATTATGGCCTCAAGCAAATGGACAAGCCGAAAGTTTCATGAAGCCGTTAACAAAAGCAATTCGAGCAGCACTTACATCGAAAAGGTCATGGAGAAAAGAACTGAACAAATTTTTGCTAAATTATCGAGCAACCCCTCACAGCACAACAGGATATTCACCAGCTGAATTATTGTTTAACAGAAAGATAAACACGAAACTTCCTCAGCTGACAACGGAAAGCAAATCGAAAACACACCGAGCACTGAAGAAACGCGACGCCAACGAAAAGGAGAAAATGAAGAATTATCGTGATAAAGCCAATCGTGCAAAATCGTCTGAAATTGATGTTGGAGATACAGTTTTAGTGAAGCAAGTAAAGAGCAATAAATTCTCGACAAAATTTGATGCACGCCCGTATACAGTTACCAAAAAGAAAGGAACTATGATAACAGCTGAAAGAAATGATCATACAATCACTCGCAACGTATCACATTTCAAGAAATTGCCAACTGATTTGAAGGATGATACTATGTCAGACATTGACGATGATATTGATCTTGATGATTTTCAAGAAGATGCTATTCTCCCACGATATCCAATTAGAGAGAGAAGACAAGTGCAAAGATATGGACAAAATATTCACATATGATTTTATGATTTTATTTTACTTATTTTTTGCTTGAACATTTATTAAACCCTGAGCACAAGTAGATTCAAGACAAATAATATCAACAGAGGAGAACATTGATTTAAGTAAAGGGGAGGTGTAATGTTGTGATAAATTAGTATAATTTATGAGTCCCAATGTATGACAAATGTAGACCCCCTAAGGAGTAATACATTACTGATTTATTATGGAACTGATGAAGTCACTTGATACACAATTGCTTTATGATCACGCTGAACGGAGTGTTCTCATTTCGATAAATCCTTTAGTCCAGGATACGATAAGGATGAATAAGCAACCACCAAGTCCCTTATTGTAAATGTTTCTTTTCTTTGTAAATTCTGTTTCACGTCAGATGTCAGGCATTTTACTTACCTACATCAACAACAAAACGAGTTGCGCTCGTGACATCATTAAATTCATCGCAACCCTAACCTGACATCTGATACGAGACAGCATCTATAATAATAATAATAATCCATTTGTTTAAAGTTGGTAGAATACGTCTATAGTGCACATCAAAAGATGTGCACTAATTAATACCAACTATTTACATAAATATACAAAAGCAACTTAATTACAATTCAACTCTTTACATATCTATTTACAAACTCTGCAGGTACATGTATTTACATTCCATTCTCTGATTTTTCGTTTGAAAGAGAGGACACTGTCACAGCTCTTTACCACATCAGGTATGCTATTCCAAAGGTAGCTGCCTCTGTATGTTATAGAATTTGCCCCATAAGTTATCGTTTGGAATCTTGGTATCTGCAGGAGATCCTTATTGCGAAGGTTGTAATTCGTTTGCTTCCTCTCAAATAATTCCCACATAAATGCAGGGTTTATTTGATGGAGGGACTTGAAAACCTCCATGAGTAATTTTTGAAGATTTTGTAAATGGACTGGTTTTTGGCCTGATCTGTCCAGAAGTTCTTTGAAACTTGAACTGAAGTCATTGTACAACCTACGAAGTGCCCTCTTGTGGATTCTGTTTATCTCTTCATTGACAGTTTTTCCGCAGAACATCCAAATTAGGGGACAGTATCCAAAGTTTGACATGATAAATGAATTGTAAAGGAGCTTGGCCTGTTCAAAGGTAATGAAATTTGTAACCCTAGAAAAAGCACTTACTTTCCTGCTTGTTTTGGCACAGATAGCCCTAACATGGTTATCGAACTTCAGTTTTGAGTCAATATCTATCCCTACCTATCTACAGTAGTATAGTATCCATTAATTTTTAATTGTTCGTAGTGTGACTGTATACAGTTTAACATTTCGTGTCTTTATATATTGGCCATGGAGTAGTCATTGTCTTTCGCCCCCCCCCCATGGTATGTACCTGTAGTATCGTATAGTAATTAGAATAGGAATGTAAGATATATTATATAATTATTATATTTGAATAAGGAAAAAATCAAATATATTGTCAATATTTTTATGTTGTCCGTATTTTTGAAACTTCGGAAAGGCTTGTCCGTGTTTTAAAAAAATCAGAAAGTTTTGTCCGTGTTTTCGAATTTGGTAAAAATAGAGGAAATACAAAAATTTGGACAAGTAAAGATTGCAAACAAAATTTCCGAACTTTCTCAGCTGTCTGAGTTTGTGCCCTGGCGGGATGTTAGCTATAAATTTGGTCTAAATCACAATGAAAGTGTACTAACAGGGAGAGCTTGAAAAGTGAATGCAATTAGGAATTATTTACAATGCATCCATTGATCGTTTTGAGCAACAAATGGTCATTGTTTTTATTCCCAATATTTGGCGAAGGGTGATAGGCTGTCTTCATGCAGCCTAGGGAGTTGCTGCACGTCCTTGCCCCCTAGTGTCCACTGTGGTCTTGATTTAATCTGGATTGCACCCTGGAGGGGGGGGGGGTACATGACTTGTGGATGGACGGGGGTCTGCCGCCCAATTTTCAGAAAGCTTCCCTCATCTAATTACCGAAACTTGCCTTCATACCCACTTTTATGATGAATTTTGGTAGAAAACTGCCCATTTTTAACTATTCTTTGCAAATTTTAGCAAAATCCATCCATTTTTATGGGAAATCTGCCGAAAGAGTACCCTTGTTTAGAGAATTTTGGGCCCAAAAACACACCCATATGGGCGGCACATACCCGTACCTTGAACTTGTTATGTACCTTCCCCCCCGGGGATTGCAATTGCGGTTTTTAATTGTCATTTTATTCGTCACTAGACTGGAAAGTTTGTATAGCACGCGCAATATCTTGCAGGCGCAGGAACTTACGCAGTTTTTAATCTGAGCCGCACAGTTGAAAATGAACAAAAGATCGATTGTTTTCATCTATTGTCCTCAACTGGAAAAAAACTGTGAAAATTTCTGCAAAAATCTTACCAGGCCATCTCAACTTGCCTGTGCAGAATACAAACTTTCCAGTCTGCATATATCCATGTTGTCCTCGCTTAGCGTCATTCCAACGTTAACGAGTGATGGGGGTCAACTACAATGACACTAAGAATAAAATTAATTACATCGATTTTCATAAAGATATAGCTCTGTAATATTGTGAAGATTTTGATAATTTATGATTCATTTTCTTCCCTAAACCCATTTTCACGCGATCTGTTTGGTCGAAGACTGTTCGTTGGAGCGCTGTTGGATTGCTGAAGGAGTTAGGCCTGGTATTTCCCGTACCCGTCTCGTTATGCCAACCTTAGCTTACTATGCGAGTTACTATGGCCCTTTTGCCAGTTTTTAATAGACTAACGCTAAGTTTGGGGGTAGGGAATAGACGCAGACGGGTCCGAAAGATAGCATTGGAATGACGCTAAGCGGGGACGAAATCGATACCTCCATTAATTCTTTTCAAAGAAATTTCGGAAATTTAAGCTCTAGAAATTCAAAGAAATTCCGGCAGTGCTGAAAACATGGTGAAAATACCTTCATCATATTCCTTATGAACTTCTCATGGCATTTTTATCATTTATCAAACAATGACCAGAAATTATTGTTGGATTTCTGTGTTATTGCAGGTGTGACTATGATACCAGCTATGATGAAGAATTCCCTTGAAACATCTTCCAATCACAATTTATCAAATGAAACTCAGCTTAGGTGTTATGCAACAAAGTCATCGTAAGTATATACAGGGTGTCCCAAAATATTTGTGCCCCGTTTGTCTGAAGATTGCGACAAAACGGTAAAGTTTGCTACCATCCCCATAAAAATCCGTTGGAGAATGACGGAGCTATGACCTGCAGGAGACCAAATTTGCTTCATGACTGAAACCAGCGGTCGGCCATTTTTTCTTACTATTTTGCAGCAATGAATAGCTTCATGGATTGAAAATGAAACAGCAGTCATAGTTCTTGTGAAAATTCCGATAATCCTCAGAGAGTTTCACTATTTCTTAAAAGATGCTTATCACTGTAAAATAGTAAGACTAAATGGCCGACCGCTGGTTTCAGTCACCAGGCAAATTTGGTCTTCTAAAGGTCACAGCTCCATCATTTTTCAACGGATTTTTACTGGGATGGCAGTAAACTTTATTTGAACATCTGAGGAGCAACACCATATAAAAGTTTGGCGAGAATCTTTTGCTCTTTTGTTGCAAACTTAAGGCTAACGAGGCACAATTTTTTGGGACACCCTGTATTTCTGTATTACTGTACGTATGTTGTTGTTTTTACATTCCACCAAAAAGTTTACAATAAACATCAAATTTAAAAGCAATCTGTCCCTTATTGTTCTGACCTTGGTTACTGCTTTATTTACCTTATTTACGCTGCAGCTAAATTCACGCATCACTGAGTCTCTATGACTCTAATTTCTTTGGATAAAGCGAATTAACACCAACTTCTGGAATATACAATAGAGATCTTTATCGATTTTATTTTCATTCATCGAAGGGGACAGATTGCCTTTAAGATCATGTTTTTGTCAACAACGTTTCTTGGCAAACAACGAGATGGAACCCTACCGCCCTGCCTATTTTATTCTCTTGGAATTCGTTTAGGTCAACTTTCCATGTAGATGCCGAATTTTGATGTCTCTTTTTGAATTTTTGCGTAATTTTGCTATGATGCCACAATGAAATCTATAGACATTCTCGGAAATTATAGTGGTTCTGCCGACAAGGGCGTGACCCAAAAATTGTGCTACTCAAATGGATTTTACATCAATTTTTGCACAATTCATTTCTATGATTTGTCTGCAAAATATTGAAACTCCGGTAGTAGAGGGCCTTCAATTGACAGCTCATAAGTTTAGGACCAGCCCTTGATTTTTAGTTGGAAGTAACAAATCACATAGTTATTTGAATTAATGTTTAATAATTTTTTTATTATTTGAGTCATTGAATATCACAGGCTCTTACCTTATAAGCATAAAATTTTTCTCGCGCCCTTTTCAAGGGTGGTGGAAAAACCAAATTGTTTTGTAAGGTGTAGCCCAAAACTGTTTGCCTGCCTTTGGTTTCGTTCTATTTCATTCTGTTTTTGCGACCACTTTATGAGATCCAAGCTGGATCTGCCCCTAGGTGGCCACAAAAGAGTGAATACTTTTGCACAGCCACAACTCGTGTGATGTCAAAACCCGGGGGGGGGGGGTACATGACTTCAGGATGGACGGAGGTCTGCCGCCCGGTTTTCAGAAGCTACCCTCTTCTAATTACCGAAAGTTGCTTTTGATACCCACTTTTATGACGAATTTTGGCGGAAAACTGCCCATTTTAACTATTTTTTGCGAATTTCAGCAAAACCCCACCCATGTTTATGGAAAATCTGCCGAAAAAGGACCCTTGTTTAGAGAATTTTGGGCCCAAAAACCCACCCATATGGGCGGCACATACCCGTACCCTAAATATGTTATGTACCCCCCCCCCCCGGGTGTCAAAATGGAACATTTACGTTTGCACAATGCGAAGCACTAACCTTTTTGAAGGTCACAATCCAATAAATGGCTCACAATATTTTCATAGGGAATTTTCTTCAACAGGAAAAGGAAACCAATACCAAAGAAAGAAGGTGACAAACCAGACTTGAAAAGTGGTCCTGGCGTTGCTTATCATGAAACACCTATTATGTTTGTCAATGCAAATTACAACAACACAATGTTTTCTATCACTGACCACAAAGGTGAGTACACACTGCCTGCGGATGGCCGCACTAGAGTTACTACCGTTTATAATGTGAAATGTTTTGCTTTCTCAAAAGTTACTGGTGTAGTGAGAAAACTTGTTAGGGCAATTGAATTGGTTGATGTTCAATGTGATGCATTATCTAATAGCACCTTGCGCTGCAAAAATTTTAGTAGTTTCCAAATTTCGAATCCACTATAATCCAGGTAGCTAGGAATCCACAACAGACAGTTGTCAAATCATGATTTTGAAATTTTTAAATGCATTCAGACAGGAAATTTTAGCATTTCTAGCAAATTTCAAGTTTTGCAATTTTCAAACTTAAAACACTGTTACTTCATATGACTCCCCTCTAAAGGGGTTGTACAAGATTTTAATAAACAAAGATAGGGATCAGCTAACCAATATCCTCAAAGTCAATGAAAGATCCCTCTTTAATTGGTGCATGTCATAGACTGTCTTCAGCCTGCAATGGCCTTTTTGTGTGTTTTTGCCAAAAATTAGACTGATTATATGGCCACAGTTATCGGTATTAAAAGGCTGCCAGTCTCGGTTTGGTGTAGTAGTTTCGTTTTGAATAGCGATTACTGGGACTCATCGTAATCAATCTAGCTAAATACGTCCAAAAACTTGTACAGTCGTTGCCAAAAGTTTAAGACCACATTTTTGTTAACAACGTTTCTTGACCTAACGATATGGAACCCTACCACTCTGCCTATTTTACTCTCTTGGAGTTCATTTAGATTATCTTTCCATGTAGATTCCAAATTTTGATGTTGCTTTTTAAATTTCGGCGCCATTTTGCTATGACGTCACAATCAAATATATAGAAATTCTCGGAAATTACAGTGGTTCTGCCGACAAGGGGTGTGACCCAAAAATTGTGTTACTCAGCTGGATTTTATATCAATCTATGCACAATTCATTTCTATGATTTATTTGCAAGGTAGTAGAGGGCATTCAGTCCACAGTTATGGCCATAGACCAGCCCTGAAGTTACAAAGTTATTCGAATTAACGCCCAAGAATCATTTCATTATTTAAATGATCGAACATCACAGGCTGTTACCTCATAAGCACAGATTGTTTTTCATACCTTTCCAAGGGTGGTCTTAAACTTATGGCCACGACTGTAGCTTCGAATCCAGCCATATCTCCGAAATCGTTGATGATATGAAAAATCTGATTACACTAGCGAATTCTACCAAGCTCAAACTTATAGAAAACAGCTTCTTTTGCAATGTATGTGCTGCTATTTGCCTGCATTATAAGGAGAGAAAGTTGTTGGTTTTGGAAGTTTACCTCAGAGAGCCCTTTTTATATTTCTCTTCTCTGTAATCAAAGCCTTGGCCAAATAAGTAAGCATTGTGATAAGTAGAAATGTTTTTAACTTTTTTATAAACATTGCCCAAAAAATCTTCTTAACTCTGCATGTCAAGCAATGTTTTGTGATATTGCAAAATTGGAAAGCATTTCAGCACAGTGTTGTAATCCTCTGACATCGCTGCCAGAACAGTCATACGGACAAGGTTCGATCCCAGGTAGAGTCCCACCACTTGAGCGTCATGATAAGGGGTCGAGGACTCGATTAGGCCTATTCTACTTGTGCGATCACAGCACTTGGCGCTAAAAACCGCAACGTAACTTTCAGATTGCTTGGCAAGTGAATCTCAAATATTTAGCAAACAATGTTTGTTTGGCCAATGCTTAAAATTACCTTGCTACTGTTTCATTTCATTTCTATTCTTTATACACGTAATCCCTTCAGCTACAAAAATAAATTACAAAATGAATACATAGTAGATTGATTTAAGAATATATACATAAATAAATGTGTTTAGATGCTGTTCTTCAAGGGAGTCGAGTTTTCGTTGTCAGGCTCTATACAATTTTTTTTAGATTTTTTTGAATTGATAGATCAAGGGGAGTTCTCTTATTTAAATTGGAATGTTATTCCACACGCTAAGACCGGTGTAGTGAAAGCCTTTTTTCGTCTTTTCTCAGTTCATCTTTGGGATTTCGAGGTTCCTACAGTTTTTGGTATTATAACAAGAGATCTCACGTCTTTGCTAAAATTTATTCCACAAGCTTTCTGGGCATAGTTTGTTCCTGATTTTAAAAATAATTACTCATCCTCAACTTTTAACCAGTTTCCTGGTCATTCGTCTTTAATTCTTGCATTTTTTATTATGGACAAAGCTCGGTCCTGGAAACGTTGTAGGGTATGCAATTTAGTCTGAGATAGGATACCCCAAATGACATCAGCATATCGAATATGACTTTCGACTAAGGCTCTATAAACAGAACATAATTGAGACTGGGGAAGGATGTTTTTAAGTTGTTCCAAGGATGACAATCCAGCAGCAACCTTTCCCTTTAAGAGTTTAAAATGGTCGCTCCAGCTGAGTTTTTCATCTATAGTCAACCCAAGAGACTTTTACTACAACTGTTTTTCTATTTGCTTCATAGGCAATGTTGCAGCTTGGACATCAGCTGTAAGTATGATTATCTTGGCTTGGAATTTGATATGCTTTTTATGAATTTCGATTTCATGGTTTTGCTTTGATTGTTCTGTGGTTTTGCCTTGACCTGATAGGCGGCTGATAGGATAGCCCAGCTGCAGCATTTCAAGACTAAAAGGCACTCATAGACGGAAGCTTCAATTTAGCTTTACTCCACAAGGACCCTCAAGTTCCTCTCATCTAATCTCATTAAATTGATGTTGTTTTTGTCGCTTCAGGTAGGGCCTTGCTTCCCTAGAGCCGTAAAACCGAACAAGAATCTCAATCGGCGACAAATTTTTGTTGCCTTTGTATTCCAATCAGGAAGCAGGATTTAAACAAGCGTACTCTCATTGGCTGGTCCTCTTGTAATTTTACAAGATCGTCGAGCGTCAATCTCCAAACAAACAGAATGACAGGACAGAATGAAACTACCGCATGTATGGAGCCTAGCTTCAAGTCTCTTTTTTGAGTCGAAAATATTCCAAAGAAGCTCTCAGGCAGAGATTATTTTCTCATTTGTTCTCCAGCAAGCGTCACTCACAAATACAGCTTAGGTAGTTTTTCGTTTGGTGCAAATTGCTTGAATCAAAACTAGTATTATGGGCAAACTTGCAAAAGTTGGACACAAATCATTTGACAGGGTCACGGAGGAGATTTGTGGGCCCCGGGGTCAGAATGAAATGGGCCCCTTGCAAAACAAAATGCAAATCCGGAGGCATACACGTGCGCACCAAGCGCACCTACATAGGTGGTCCTGGGGATGCTTCCACGGAAAATTTCTTAAAAGTATTAGTAAGGTTGCTGAAATCGCTTTGGTAGCTATTTTACACCTCAAGATAGGATTATCATGCAATCGAAAGTGCAACTCATTATGCACAAGAATCATAATGTAGAAGTATGGCAATTACTTCGTTTGATACGGTGGATCACGCCCGACTACTTTCAAAGCTACCGGCATACGGCATAATTGAAAGAGAACTAAATTGGTTTGAAAGCTACCTCTTTAATCGAAAGCACTTTGTTGTATTTGATGGTATAAAGTCTGAGGAGGAATCTGTTACATGTGGGGTCCCACAGGGGTCAATTTTAGGCCCACTATTATTTAGCTTATTGATCAATGACATTGATCTGCAGTTGAATAAGAGCAGTATAATCCTATATGCAGATGACACTGTAATATTCACATCAGACAAGAACAGCAACGATATTGCCGAGAAGCTGAATGATGATATCAAAAACCTCGGGAGCTTCTTTGTTGAAAATAACCTCGTGGTAAACCTAAAAAAGTCGAAAACAGAATTTGTGCTCTTCGGAAGCCATCAGAAATTAGCAAAGGCCGATACAATAGAGATTAATATGACCGGGCAAAAGATTGTCGAATCAGATAGATACGAATACCTTGGGATAACACTTGATAAAAACCTAAATCTTTTGAGCCAATTTGAAAAAATGTACAAAAAAGTATCTTCAAGGATCAAGTTGCTTGCGAGAGTGCGCATGAATGTGAGCCCTACAACCGCTGAAACCATATATAAAGTAATGATCTTGCCCATATTCCTATACTGCAGCAACATAAGCATTGGAATTTCAGACTCACACAAATCAAAGCTTGAAAAACTTCAAGATCGTGCAATGAGGATCATAAACGGACAAAATGGCACAATTAACTTTCCATCGATAAATCATGCAAGAAATAAACGTTGTGCTATTGAAGTATTTAAATGCCTGAACGGCCTTGCACCAAAGATATTAGAGAATCACTTTAAAAGATTGGATCACCAAAAGGACACTCAGGGTAATAAGTCAAATCTCGTGGTGCCTCGCATAAGGACAGAAACCGCCGAAAAACGTTTAGTTATCAAGGTGTACAGATATACAACAGATTGCCACCTGAACTAAAAAATGAAAACTCAGTTGTGAGATTCAGGAACGGGTGCAATGACTTTGATTTTAATTTTTAACTTTGAAGAAACCTTATATTGTAAATAATAGTTTTTACTACTTTTCGTTAGACACAGCTCCTTGATTTATAGCAGCTGTTCTGAGTTGACCAAGTAAACCTGTATAAATATTGATATATTATTATTATTATTATTATTATTACTGCGTTAAGGCTGTTCTCAACTTTGCCTGTTAGTATTACACCTGCTGAAGATTGTTCAATAACCTAAAGTTTATGAAGAACTACCTTCGCTCAACCACTGGTCAAAACAGACTTTGTTCACTGGCATCAATGTCCATAGAATCTGACATCACAGAGAAATTTGACTGCAAATCTATCATCGATCATTTTGCAGACAGAAAGACCAAAAAGGCATTTCTTAAGTAGAAACATTGAATGAAGTATATTTCAATGTTTTGGTGAAAACATTATTGAGCTATCATTCTGTTTCTTTCGGATTTTTGATGAATTGTGACAAACAGAAATTATTTATGTGCCATTTTTGACCACGGGTTTTGGTCTAGAGACCTGCATTTGGGACATCCTTGGAAAACTGAGTTATTAGTCATGGGCTCCTATGGCCATGGGCCCCGGAATTTGGACAACCATGACCTCCTCCTCCCTCTCCTGGTCAGTTAGATATTCACATGAATCGCAAAAAATATGGAAAAACTGACATTTGCGTCTGCATTTCTTTTCATATTGCTCTGCAAAAGTCTAATGTTGTGTACTAAATCGGATAGTTTCCCTGCTCCAAGGTGATCTGACTTTTGTAAGTTTGACTGTAAATATATGGCCACATACAATCGTAGCTACATACGGGCTGAGTTCGGCGCAGGCTGACTTCTCAAACAATTGCTTTTTTGCTTGCGTTTCATAAAATCTCAACACTGGCTGAGGTTAGGTCACATTATACTGGCTACCAATGTCCCGAAATGCAACAATTTTATTTCAACAGGGCCTGACTTGATATTTTTCTGTTTGCTTGGGCATTTTCAATAATCTCAGCCAATGCTACATTCAAATCTGCAATAATTAGATTAAATTTTGATATATTTTGCAGTATTTTTGGTGTCTTGGTTATAGAGTTAAAAATCAGCGAACTTCAAAATTGCCCTCACGTCAAAACCAGAGCTGCTGCATTAACATTGGTGAATCATAATGTCAAATTGTAAAAGACGACAATCCCTGCAATTGCAAAGCATTGCTGACAAACACACAAGTACATAATTTAATTGAAAATTAAACAGACAGTTTCATAAAGATCTCTGTGAAAACACCGTCGTACTTCCTAAGTGGGCATGATGGTTGCTTACTTTTTCTAAAATGACTAGGCCATTATTAGATTTATACTTTCAATTATAAATAAACTCTGAGAGCTCCCTGGAAAATGGATAACTCATGAATCAGTAAGGGATCTCTTTGTTCAGTTTCTTAATGAAGTTGTGTGCTTGTTCATAATTATGTGAAGTTTCAAATATCGCCGTGTTTTGATTTTACAGTATACTTTGCACTAATGCTGGTAGCTCTGTGGTTTTGCCCTGACAGGAAATTTGAAGTTTGTTGATTTTTAACTCTTCAATCAAGCCACCAAAAATTCTGAAAAATATATCAAAATTCATTCTAATCATTGCAGATTTAGATAAAAATAATCATTGCATTATTCATCTGAAACAGCTTGCGTCAGAATTTTTTTAATCTGTTGCGTTTTTTTATGGGACACCCGGTATGTGAATTGATGAATGCTTTTGATTTGTAGGGAGTTGAAGGGTTCAAAGGAGCAAAACGTGGCACAAATTATGCAGGACAAATGGCAGCCGTAGCGGCAGCAAAGGTTGGCAATACTTATTGTAATGCTTTTTGATGTACGGGAAAGCTTGCATATCGGGTGCACCCAAATTAACTTCAATGTTTTGAAAATTCGTTATGCAGGGAATACTCAAGGTGTTGGAAGGAGTCAAAGTTTCGTTGATAGCCTAAAGGCTGATTTGTCTTCTTATTTTCTGAGTATTTTAGATATACAAGTAAAACTGGATTAATGAAAATTCCTTTACAGTACTTCGTTAAAAAGGGATAATTATTCGCCTCCCAGTTTAAACATCTTTTTTTGCCGTGTCGAATTTAATTGATGGTGCTAGAAACTTCTAAGTGTCAATTAAATTCGACATAAAAATGATGTTTAAATCATCTGCTGTTTGAATAGATAAAACGGCAGGAGTTCACCAGCCCAGTCATATCAAGCGGCAGAAAAATGACTTGATTTAAACATCGTATTTCTGCAGCGTTTAATGAATCAATTCTAGGCCATGGCCCTTGGTTTTTACGTTTGAGCCGCCACTGAGCTTGTGTATTTGAAAAATGGTAATTTTTACCATTTTAATTTCAATCCGACACTGCAAAAAAACGATGTTTAAATCAGATTTTTAGACACTGCAGATTGTGGCGTTTTTAGTACAGTTCGATCGACAAAAAACCATGTTTACATCAGATTTTAGACACATCAAATTTTGGCGTTTTTAATACAATTCGATTGGACAAGGCAAAAAACGATGTTTAAACTAGGCCTGAGCAACCTGCAAATATATTTCATTTCTCTCATGGCTTAAAAAGTTATTTTTGCGAAAGTATCGGATCGTTTACTTTTATAAAAATTTAATTTTTACTCTTTAGCGGGATGAAATTTGTAGCGGGGATGGCCCAGTGGTAGCATGCTTGACTATCAATCTGAAGGTTGGTGGTTCGAGTCCCCGCCCTGCCGAACTTGCCACAAAGTGTGAGGAGAGTCGCCAACTCTCTGTAATTCCAGGCTAAAGGAAACGCGAGGTGTGGTTACATCGAGAGGAAGGACCAGGACGCTGCTTCGATAAGCTCAGCTTCTCAGCGTCCGCAAAGTTACCTTCGGATGCTAGGTAGAAATGTATACAAAAAAAGGGAAATGTGTTCGAGTGAGAAGATTGTTTATAATTTTGATCAAAGGTTTTAGGCCTGTTTCCGCGCATTTTGAAGGTACAAAATTGTTGTAAATTAATGCACTGTTTACACTGTACCGGCCGGTACAACTTTCGACCCGTAACAAAAGTGTGTCGCATCATCCTCCCATTAACACTGTTCCTGCAAATCCGTTACAATTTTGCTCCTCTATCTCCAGACAAATTTTGTTCTAGAACGGTGTAAACGCTCATGAACCGTGACAACTTTATAGCGAAACAAAACTGTACACGTACGACGTGGTCTAAATTACTTCAGCCATTCACCTATCAACCGAAACTTGATTGATTCTGATATCTCAGGTATTCTCCGCATAATAACTTTTCAAACATTCGAAGTTCGTTTTGGTCCATTCTCTGGGTATTGACGTTTGAATTCGTTTGAAGATTATCTTTTTTGATTTTACAACGGGGCGAAAACGTTACTTTTCACACGATTATCGCATAGACAAATTAACCTAAGAACTGTTTAATTGTTTTATTGTACCGGGTGACCCAAAAAAAGTAATCCGACGCAATCTGTTATAGAAGAAAAAGTACGTGGCTGATTGAAATGCTTCAAACGTTGTTCTGTGGCTAAAAGACTAGCCTACGCTATGAGTATTTTTCGCAATTTTTTTCGACACGGTAAATTTCCCGAATGAAGAATTACGAGAAAATGGCATACTTGAAATCTTAAAAAAGTCGTCAAAAACAGGGGATCGATTTGCAGCCTTTTCAGATCTTCAAAGCAATGAGGAGCGTGTTTCATTTCAGCCTGGGAGTAGGCAACTCAGTCGAATGTTTTATTTTCAGCTCCAAAGGACTATAAAATTGCTCTGGAAATTTTAACTGAATTGCCTATTCCCAGGCTGAAATGAAACACCCTCCTCATTGTTTTGAAGATCTGAAATGGCTTTAAATCTATCCCCTCTTTTGATGACTTTTTGTGGATTTCAAGCTTGCGCGTTTTCTCAAAATCTTTAATTCGGGAACTTTACAGTGCCGAAAAAATTCCAAAAAAAATACTCATAATGTAGGCTAGTCTTTTAGCGACAGAACGACGTTTGAAGTATTTCAATCGGACACGTAATTGTTTTTCTAAAGCAGATTGTGTTGGGTCATTTTTTTCTGGGTCACCCGGTATTTGATAATTTGTTATTGTATTTAGGATGTTGTTAAATAGAATGAAATTGAACTGAAATTGATTTGTGGCGGGAGATAGCCTTATGTGTTATTGTGGGTAATCTAATTTTTAGGCGTAACGCAAATGCAGATATATTCCAGGGCATGGCATTGCACTCATCGGACCATTTGACCCGGCGGTCGCAGGAAATGTTCAATTCATACTATCCTGCAGGAAATTTCCAAAGTTTTTCCTTTTTCATGCATTATCTTTGTTTCGCATTTGTTTTTCCAAATTAAAAACATAAATGAAGCCAAACAATTGTAGATTACATCTCATGTGCTATTTATATTCATAGTGTATGTAGCAAATATGAGATCACCAAAGTACTGGATTTTCCCTCATGTCTTTCAGAAATCATGATGGTTTCTTTTATTGAGTCTCAATTTCATCCACATCCAATCTAAAGCAAATTCTATGGACATGGCAAGTTTGAAAGCTATCGTTGGAATGTATCATTAACCATTTATCTGAATAATCAGTAGCTCTACATCCCAGTGCTTGCAGGGTGATGTTTTGAAAGATTATTCGTGCTGATTGGAGCCAGTTTTTAATGGCAATCTCATAGATGAAACCATATTTTATCATTCTATTCTTGCAGGAAATTTAAGCATGATTTTTGTCCGGTTGCAGGAACGAAAATGTTTTGTTATGCCCTGATATATTCACTGCCTTATTCAGTTTTAAAGGAAATATACATTCTCTTATTTGCAGAAAGCTAAAAGTCTTGGAATCGACACTATGCGAGTAAAGATACGTGGAATGGGACCAGGTAGACAGGTAATCTTCTGCTAATGCCTTGTTATTTAATGGTAACTCGGTTCAGGCAGAATAGCTTATTGCCCAAAAGACCCTTGAATTCAGCGAAGAGCTATGTGCCAGGAGAATCGTCTGACTTGAAAGCAATCAATTTATTACTTTGATTGGATATGAAGAGATTTAGAATTGTAGGGCAAAGGATGCTGAAACTATAGAGAAGACGTACGAGTAAATGGCTCTTGTCAGATTTTAATCCTTCCTTCTTTATTGTCATCAGCCTCTTTTGTTTTTGACCAGAGGCCGAACAAATTTTTTCCTTCCTGGGAACGGCAAAAATTTCGTCCAAACTTTCTGCAAGAATTTTTTTATTTTACATTGATTTAGTGCATTGTGCAGCGTAGTTCGTGCAAGTTATAGGTAGGTAGAATATAGTTCAAAAGCTACGTGGTGAAATTGAACACGTTTATCAACTTCAACTTCAACTAGCGCCATATCAGTGGGGGATGAACTTAGCACAGAGCTGAGGAGATTAAATACCTTGGCGTAAGGATAAACGAAAAGCTATCTTAGAGTTCACATATCAATAAGGTCAAAAGTGAAATCATTAAATTTTCTTCTACCGGGTGTCCCATAAAAAGTACTCCTGTTTGAAAAATCACCAAAAATTGATTATCAAACCTTTCATAAAAAAAATTTGTTGAATTGTTTTGTCAAAGACCCAAAAATATTCATAAAGGCTAAAATGTTTGCTTTTGATACAGCAAGGTATAGAAATTATACGTTGAAAAACCTTATTTTGAGTTGTAGTTTTGAAGCAAAATACTCAATCTTGTGTAAGAGTCAAACATTTCAGATTTTTTATCATTATTGAAGTCTCCAATGATAGTGCGCATTTCTTTCTGCAATTGATGACCAAACTAGAAGCTTTACACGCACAAAGAAATTAATCTTGCAATCATCAATGCTTTTTTATATTTATGATTCAAAACCAGGTAGCCCTAAAAAGAGCTAAACTCGCTAGTTTTGAAGCCAATTACAAGAATAACCATATATTGCATGATAATTTGGTCCTTGATCTACTTGACAAAAAAAGAAAATCGAAGATCGGCCATGTAATCAAATTTTGGTGATTTTTCAAACGGGAGTACTTTTTTTAGGACACCCGGTATATTTGCTAAACTTAGACATTCAATACTTAAACAATGCCTGTTAACCTTATACGACTCCCTCGTAACTTCTAAGATAGGTTATGGGCTCGAAGCATATGAGACAGCTGCGACCAAAAACTAAATGAACTCCAAGTCCATACAAAATAGAATTCTCAAAATAATTCACTTTAAAGATCGTAAATATTCTACAAATCGCCTACATAAAGAACTTAACATAGTTAGAATTTATGATCTTCACCGCTTAAAAATCTTAAAAATAATGCATCAAATGCACTTCAGCAATAAGTTACCAGAAGTATTTCAAAATTACTTCAAAACCAACGAGAACTCTCATATATACGAGACCAGAAAAAATCAGATTATGAAATAGTGAAATGTAATAAAAAGTGGCGTGACTACACCATACAAAGCATTGGTGCTCGCATTTGGAATAACCTTCCTCCTTTCTTAAAGTCAATCTCAAAACAAAAACACTTCAGTAAAAACTTAAAGAAAACATCATCTTAACATACCAAAATGAACTATAAAAGATCTGCATGATTAATATGACTTACAAACCAATAAAATTGCTTACTAACAAAAATATATCTTACTGTTGAATTACTAACTTTGTACTATGTCGTGTTCTTTCTTTTTTCGTATATCCTTTTGAATTTTGATTTGCGGCCCAGGCTAGATAAGCTCCGCTTTTCCTGGGTCGTGTAGAATACCTATATTTTATCTTACATTGTATTAGGCTGTTGTATTCTGCAAATAAAATTGAATTGAATTGAATTTATAAACCGAAAACTTTAAGGTTTAAACTCAACAAATATAAAAACAAATGCTTTCATTGCATACAAGTTTAAGAAGAGGTGGGTAGCTCAAAATAGACACGGTGGCTTTAGATGAGCAACCAAATTGCACACATAAATTTGGTTGCCACTTTCTTCCTTCCTTGAAACGAAAAGCACCACGAAGGCACAAAAAGCAACTGAACCGCTCAATGATAGGGTTGACTTGGACGAAATCTAGTAATTGCAACGACCAATCATTTTCAAATTTTTGATGCGAGCCTCTAGGTCAAGATTTTGCTTAATTAAAGTTACTGCAGCAATTCAACATAGAATTCTAGATATCAATTATGACAGGTTCCGTGTTTGACGGCAACATAAAATTCAGCTTCTTTTCAAGAAATTTTCTTCAGCCTAAAAATCTTGCATTAAATTCCTGGGAATGGCGTTCCCCTGTTCCCACATTGTGCCGGCCTCTGGTGTTGACTAAAATATCATATGGCTAAAATATCATAAAAGAGGTGAAATTTTGAGATAAAAACTATAATGATTTCGTACCAGCTTATCAGTAATTGTATTGATTGTTTGTTTTTGTGGGAGGAAATAATCCATCATTTGAGATATTGTATATTCGAACTGACCACAGGTAACGGGGAAAAATCAGTATGAAAGTAACAAGTACCTCTATCTTTACTTTAGTGTTTACCAAATTTGCCGATTTTGTCCAGATTAAATTAGGCCAACCACGACAATGTTTGTGATAAAAACATTTCCGGTCTCCACTCAAAATAATATCACAAACATTGTCGGGGTTGGCCTAATCTAATCAAGACAAAATTGGCAAATTTGGTAAACACTAAAGTAAAGATAGAGGTACTTGTTTCTTTTATACTAATCTTTCCCCGTTACCTGTGAACTGACTTGTAGGAAAAGCATATAACCAATATAAAGTGTACCGTAGAAGAGGGCCTAACCATCCGAAGAAAACAGGCATCAATTTGATCTTTTGCGCTTTTTATTCTTTTTTTTTTTTTTTTTTTTTTTTTTTTCAGAGCAACTGATTCATTCAGAGTATCTACCTCTATTTATAGTATATTGTCTGTCCATATAAGGTTAATTAAAAGCATATACCCATATATTCTCAACTTACTATATGTCCTCCTCATCTCCAGGCCTTTATAACCAATAGGGAGCAACAACAGTCACTCAGAGCTCAGAGAGTTTAAGGGCTTCGAAACGGGTTTTTTTCAAGGATATCATTAAACTGGGTGTCCCGTAAAGTACTCCTGTTTGATTTGAAAAATCCCCAAAAGTTGATTTGAAGCCCAATCTTTTATATTTTTTTGGCAAGAAGATGGAGGAACAAATTATTTTCAATGCACAGCTGATCTTGTAATTGGTTTAAAAATTACAGGTTTCACTTTTCTTAGGGCTGCCTGGTTTTGAATCATACTGCAAAGAACACTGATAAATACCAGACCAATTTCTCTGTGCATATTAAATTTTCAATTTGGTCACAATTGACAGAAAGAAACACGCACTATCATTGGAGACTTCAAGGATAATGATATTTCCTGCTCTGCCATACTCTCATGCGAATAGACATGCGATGCCATTGCCTCGTGGTCAAACAAATTTTTCGAATGAAGAGTTGCTAAAAATCACCCTCTGTGGCCATGAATATGAGAACCTACTTTTTTGAGAGCCAGGCTGAAATAGGTTCTTATTTCAAAGGTTCTTAGATTTATCCAGGCTTCCAAACGTTTTGGATAAGTCGGTATTGAAAACTTTGGTTCTCCGTTCTCCTTAGCTATTTTCTCGTTCCTGTGCCGTGTGTCCCAAAAAAGGTAACAGATTTGATCGGGGTCGGCGATAAGAATTGAAGTTGGATCGATCGCTAATAAGTTCTGAAGTACTTTTCGAAAGTTAACTTAAAGAGTAATACCTTGTTTGTTGATATTGGTGCACCGAGAGTTGGAATATCAATCTTGAAAACAAGTCAATGAGTAAAGTCACCGAGGAATATCTTTCTGCAGTCATAATGCATTTACAAAAGTACACCAAGCCAAGCACGAGTGAGCGTTTTTATGTTCCTTTGGGCATTTACGATTGCTTGTTTCGTAATAATTTCGAGAGGGATAATGCAACAAGCATTTCATTCAAGGATTCAAGTGATGCGGATTGCAAGATAGGCGGGACTAAATTCGTAAATCTAATTGTAAAGTTTAGCTTTGGAGTTCTGTTACAGTGTGCTCTTAAGCACAAAGTTTCTTGCTGTATTTCGCTATGATTGAGGAGATTCCACAACGCAGCGCGTTAAAAGCTTAGGCTAAAACCCAAAAGATTTATATTTTGACTCTCAATGCACTAATATCAACGAATGAGGTATTTGTGTTCAAGTTGACTATCGAGCATTATTTCAAAAATTATTGCGGATTTATTGATGCTAAATTCTTATTGTTACGCAAATAAGAATCTGCTACCTTTTTTGGGACACCCGGTAGTTAATTAAGTTTCTATGTTCAGTGTATATTGCCACAGGGTTGCTGTGTATTCCATGCTCCTTGTGGTATCGTATTGTAACTTAAGGTAGGTTTCTGAAAATTTTTATGAGAATAAATACCGGTTGTCCCAAAAAAACGCAACGGATTTGATCGGGACTAGCGACAAGAATTTAGGTCCAATCAATCCAAAATAATTTTTGATGTAATCCTCGAAAGCTAACTTGAAAATAAATACCTTGTTTGTTTATATTGGTGCATGGAGAGTTGAACATTAATTTTGAAAGCCCAAATTTGCTTCCATCTCCAAACCAGAGGATTCGGGTTTTGGCCTAACTGAAAGCGTGCTTGAGGAATCTCCTCAATCGTATACAAAGTGTAGTAGTGTCAGCATGCTATGGCACACATGTTAAGGCACTTATTTCAATTGAAATTTGAAAGCTAAGAATTGACAAACATAACAATGCCGAAGGGAAAATTCACAAAGGAATATATTTCTTCAATCATAGTGCACCTGCAAAAGAGCCAAACACGAATGAGCAGTTTTAAGGATCTTATCCATGGATAGTTTTCCCTTGAGTATATTTGATTTCTTGTTTCGTAATAATTCCAAGAAAGATTATACAATATGCATTTCATTAAAGTCATGAAGATTGCAAGAATTAATTAACTTTTCACACCAAAACACACTACTTCGCCGATTTCTTTCTTTTATGAGACAGATGCAATGCTAACTTTTCAAAACTTTCGAACCATGAAAAAGATGTCTTTTCAGGACAAAATTGATGAATTTGATTGAATTTCTGTCCAAATGTGTTCCTCAGCATGAGGCTTTATTCTCTTATTTCACAGTAATTCAGGAGATTCCCCAAAATAGGGCGTTTGCAGTTTAGGCTAAAAGCCACAAGCTCTGGTTTGGAGGTTCAGGCAAATTTGAACTTTCAAAAATAATATTCCAACTCTCCATGCACCAATATCATCAAACAAGGTATCTATCTTCAAGTTAGCTATCGAGGATTGTATAAAAAAATACTATGGATTGATTAGACCAAAATTCTTGTCGCTAGTCCCGATCAAATCCGTTGCTTTTTTTGGGACACCCGGTATAACGAAAAGTTGTATGTGTCTTTACTGGTTAAAACAATGCTCAATACCATGTAAGCAGAGCGAGTTATAACAGGATAGAGACAATAATAATAATTACATTCTTTGTTGTTACTCAGAGTTTCACGCTATACAGCAATCATCAGACGATTGAAAACCCTACTCAATGTTTGCGCATTTATACATTGAATATCGTGATGACATAATCTTATAACTATTCTTTACGTGGAGTCCCTTGCGAAATTAATCATCAAAGTGATTAATTAATTTCGTAACTAACTTCAAAAGATACCCCACGTAAAAAATAGTTATAAGATTATGTCGTCATCACGATATTCAATGTATAAATGCGCAAGCATTAGTAGAGTTCTCAGTTGTCTGAAACAAGGACAGATTTTGTAACGCAATAGCATCAGTTGCTTTTGTTAACACCTGAATTCAAAGCAATTCACAATTTCAGACTAAAGAAATTCTCTCAACCAGAAATTCAAACCAACAAAGCTGCAAAAGTTCTCTGAAACCCAGGTAGCAAGCGCACTCGTTGTGCATTCCAGAAATGGTCTCCAATAGCAACCGATTGGGAGACGACTCCATTATCGTATTTTTGAGTGTTATCAAAACACTTACTGCTCAGCTCCTGAACAAAAGAAATGAAACGCCGGCGGTAAATGTTTAGATATATCCTCCTTCTTTCGATATATTCTCATGTTTACTCTTAAAAACAATTTCTGGAATGCACAACGAGCGAGCTAGCTACTTGGGTTTCAGAGAAATATTTGCAGCTTCGCTTGTTTTGAATTACTGGTTGAGAGAATTCCCATTGTCTGCAATCGAGAATCGCTTTGAATTTAGGTGTCTACAAAGCAACTGATGCTATCGTGTTACGAAATCTGTCCTTGCTGTTGTCTGATGATGGCTGTATAGCGTGAAACTCACAAATAACAACAAAGATTGTAATTTGTAATCTATCTTATTGTTTCAATCCTGTTATAGATATTGAGATCTGAAAATTTTGGCTCTTTTGGCAAAATTGACTACATTGCTTAAGAGCTATAGCTCAGCATTGTTTAAGTCAACGTTTTAATCTTTTAACGTTACATATCGAAAGCAAAACTTTTATCATTTTCAAATATTTTGGGTCATTTATTTTGATGACCGATTTTGAGAATTGTTGAACGGAAGTACCTTTTTGGGACACCCGGTATTAGATTGATATATGTTCACCTTCTTCTTTCAGTCATCTATAAAAGGCTTAATGACCGGTGGTGTCGAAATCATATCAGTGACAGATGTAACGCCTGTTCCACATAACGGATGCAAACCTCCAAAACAGAGACGAATTTAAAACCTCTTATGGATATGATTGAATTGCATGGTATCAACAGAATGGAGAATTCTTTGCAACTGTGGCACTTTGTCGTTCTGCTTCGATTATTCAAGAGAATACAGACTGTTTAACAGCATGTTCGTGCAAAGGTGTGAATGAGAGTTAAAAGGCTCTCCAATGACTTTAGTACATGTTATTATTACAGTTGCGAAGGTAAATTCGTCAGGGATAGTTTGAAATGGTCGTGCCAAATCCCCAAATAAAGTCTTTTTGCAGGGAAGTGAATCATCCCTTATAACTTTGCAGTTGCAGTCCATGCTTGCCTAGGGAGCAGCTTCTTTTCATATCCTTAGTAAAATGTTAAAGTTCAATGATAGTGTTGAGTTAGATTCCTGTGCAGTATCTGGGAGAATCAGGCGTTCCTTTATCGCTGAACTCACTTACAGAAGCAGTGAAATTGCATTGAAAAATTCAGACTTGGCAAGTTACTTCAAACGAGTTCCTTCAATAAGCAGCGTGAACAGAGGGTCTACCTTTGTAGAATAATGTTTCAGTGTGCATTAAAATAGTACTACATCAATTTAAATGCGTGATTCAAATAATGGCCCCCCCCCCCTTGATAGCTAGGTAAAATCGATACAATTTGTTTGAAAAAGTAATGGAGTTTATGGAAAATGTCGAAAATTTATGGAAATTTGTAGAAAGTTGACCCCACAGCACCCTGGTCTTCAATTTCTTTTGAAAATACCCAAATTCTTGCAGAACCATGTATTTACTGTGTAGTTATGGAAAGAAATGTACTTATGGAAAGAAAAGTTCAAATATTTTATTTCCCTTCCTGTTACACCGAGCTGTTAGTTGCCCTCCTTGATACCCGAAATCGCATTGCTTTCTTTAGACCCCCGAGAGTATATTTTCATATATTTCATATTTAGACCCCGTTTACACTATGCCGGTACGAATGAAACTGTGCCGTATTGGTTTTCTGTCAAAACGGAATCGCCGTTTACACTATACCGGCATGAAATGAATACGATAGGTTTGACCATCTGCAGAGCAAGGATTTGTCAAGGCGCATGCTTTCATTTGCCAGATTATCGCCTCGATGTGAATCCGACATGAAATGATGCCGTATTTGCCGTTTACACTATGCCGGTGCAGCGACGAAGCCAGCTAGCATGCCGTATTCATTTCGTGCCGTATTCAAGTGAAAACTATGCCGGCATAGTGTAAACAGGAGGCCAATACGGCACAGTTTCATGCCGTGTTCATTTCGTACCGGCATAGTGTAAACGGGGTCTTAATTCTTTTAAGGAGGGTTGCCCTTCAGCAGAAGCTGTTTTTCAAGGGGCCCTCCAATAAAAACTTAATTACACTATACAATTGAAATACCAGAAAATAAGAAACCATGATATTGAAACCTATTTCCAATTCTATTAAATTGACAATATAAAAGAAATTGTTCAGCCTTATATTGACTTTTTAAAACCATTTAGGGAGGATGCCGTGTTAGACCCCGTTTACGCTATGCCGGTACGAAATGAATACGACATGAAACTGTGCCGTATTGGCATCCTGTTTACATGATATTGGTGTAGTTTTCACTTAAATACGGCATAAAATGAATACACCATGCTAAGTGGCTTCGTCGCTCAACCGGCATGTTGTAAACGGCGAATACGGCATCATTTCGTGTCGGATTCACATTGAGGCGATAATCTGGCAAATGAGAGCATGCGCCTTGACAAATCCTCGCTCTGCGCATGGTCAAAACCTACCGTATTCATTTTGTGCCGGTATAGTGTAAAGGGATCCGTAGACTCAGCTGGAAGGCTATTCCATAGTTTAGCTCCACGGAAAGAAAAGCATTTTGCCCATTTGCTGACTTTTTATTTGGCAATTTTAAATCAGTCTCGTTGTTCCGGAGGCTGCGGGAGGAGCATGCTGAGTTTTTGGTAAAGAGGTTACACAGTTATTGTGGGACCAAATCATTGGGCGACATGAAGACCATTGTTTTGGACTCGTTGCCAATGAGTTCTTCAATGTTCTTCCAGCCAAAATCTGCAATAAGTGGTCTGCTTTGGGTATCAAAGCTGCTATTCGTTATGATTCTAGCAGCACGGTTTGAAACTTTTGCAACTGGTTCATGACTGTAGAACCAGCACAGCCCCAAACAAAACAACAGTATCGAAATGGGGCTCAACAATACCCGTGTAAACAGTTTTAAACTTTCCATCGGCAGAAAGGACTTAGCCATTCTTAAAAAGCCGATTGCCCTGGTGACCTTGGTAGAAACTGCCTAAATTTGCTCTCCCCAATCCAAAGATCTATCGATTTGCACTCCAATGTACTTTGATTTTTGAACTACTTCGAGCTCATTGTCACGTATCTTTAACCTGCGTGCAGCCTCAACACTTGTGAGGAGGTAGTGTTGAGGCTGGACGCTCGAAGGTGTTGTGGCGCAGTGGTGTAATCCTCTGACTTTGCAGCCAGAACAGTCAGGCGCAATGGGTTCGATACCCAGTAGTACCCCACCACTTGAGCGTCATGACGAAGGGTCACGGACTCGATTAGGTCTGCTCTATTTCTGCGATCCCAGCGCTTGGCGCTGAAAAACGCAAATTCACCTTCACTTCACGACGCAGGCTACGTATCTTCAGTTCCAAGGCTTTATTTCGACTTTTGGGAAAGTTGTGTTTCTGCTTGGTGGATATGAGCATTGAATGAGTTTTTGCCACATCCAAGGAAAGTTTATTGCCTTGCAGCCAAGTATCCAGTTTCCTGAGGTCGCTGTTTATAGCCTCATTCGGCTGAGTCTAATCGTAAGACTGATGACACAAGCTGGTATCATGTCATCAGCATACATAGTCACAGAGGAATCTTTGACAGCCTGGGGAAATATGGCTAGTGAAATGCACAAGAATTCGATAAAACCGACCTTATCGATCGAAAAACCTACTTTATTAGTGAAAAATCTAGTTTTTTGATCTATGAAGTGGGTTTATCGGCGATAAACTACAGGGTGTCCCAAAAAAGTGTCCCGCTTTTAAATTTGAATATATCCGAGACTAATTGATATATAGAATCATTCGGCATCAGCTGACACGGTGAAATATATTTATCATGAGTGGGCTACCACAATTCGAGAATTAAAATTTTCGAGACTAATTGATGTATATGAACCATTTGGACATTTTTGGAAAGCTGAAACATATAATTTTCTGTTGAGTCTATTGCTGTTTCAATTTGGTAATTTTTAGGAAACCAGGGTGTTCCTTAAAGTTGACGCTAATATTTAATTGTTTTTAACTCATTACTCTACTATTCTCCACTGTTATTCTTATTTCTGAATAGACTGCCTAGATATTCCAGAAAAAACAATTAAAGGACTTGTAGGACAGTACTTGTACCCGAGAACGTAATTCACTTGCTTGCAAAATTCCAAATCTTCCATGGAAACAATTAAACTTCTGGTACTTCGAGTAACTCGAATTCAAGAAACGAAGCCTGAAGCCTTCCTTCCCACTGAGAATAGGGCTAGTTGGTTTTCCAACAGTTAGTATGACTGTCAACAATAGTAGACAATAGTAGAGCATAGGTCAAGAAATCATGTAAAAATTGGCCATAACTTTGACAACCCCCTGCATTCTTTGTAGTTGTCAAATTTGAAGTGCAATAGGCTCAAAGGAAAATTACATGTGTCAGCTATCAAATAATACCAGAATGGTTCATATATATCTAATATTTCCTGATTTATTCAAATTTAAAAGTCGGACACTCTTTTTGGGACACCCTGTAGGTTTTTTGAATTCTTGTTTGCGCTTGCCATGCAAGGGCAACCGAAGAGTTTTCGGTTATCACCCTTCGTCACATATCGCGGTGCCCCGTCTGTCAGAGGACTGTTATGAAACGAATAAGATGCTTATTTGATTCTTCATGAGTTACTTTAGTTAATGAAAATGATAGCGAAGTAAAATCAACGAAATTTGTGTGAAAATGATAGCATTCTTTGCAAATTTCGAAAACTACACAATTTCCAAAGAAACAATGTTTGTTTCCAGATAATCGTGCCTTAAGAATTAGCCTTCGCTTACTTTTTTGTGAATTCAATTACCATGTGGAGCAGTTTATATATTCAGTTAAATTAGGATATCTGTTGTAAATAATACTTTAATTTTGTATTTCATATTCCGCGATCAAGTCAATCTCGTGTCTTGGACGTGGAATTGGTTCTGAATAGTACTGTCTTCACAAAATCGCAAATTCCATTTTCATTTCATTTTTTCATTTTATCAATATTTATACACGAAAAAACCTTTCAGCGTATTTACAAAGTATTTCAAAGAAAAAGTTAAAAAAAAATTTGTAAATAACTTAAATAAGCTGCGCTACCGAGGGGTCGTGTTTGGGTCTTGTGGGTTCAAAAGATACTTTCTAAAACCTGTTTTAAAACGAGCGATTGATTCTTGTTCTCGAATGTTGTCCGGGATATCATTCCAATTTTTGACACCAGAGAAGTAGAAACTTCGCTTTGCATATTCTAACCTAACTTTGGGAATTTGCAGGTCTCCATGATTTCTGGTTCTATGCTCTGAAATCATGGATCTTTCAGTGAACTTATGGCGAAGATTTTCGGGACAACAGCCATGCAGAATTTTATATCTAAAATTATATCTGTTTTCTCTTCCATTGAATTTTGTGACAGATGTATTCAAATCAACATTTCATAATTCAGAGGTCTTTCTAAACTATATAAGCCTGTTGTAACTGTTGCAAACCTTGATTCGCTCTCAACAAAGCTGAAACACAGTGGGCCAAAACAATAGGGTCAGCACTTCATCTCCCCAACGAGCCCTGGATGTGCTACTTTCCCATTGGCACAATGCACTGAATTTGTGTAACACCCATCGTTTATTGCAATGCTCTAGCTGTCAAACTAGTAGCTAGGTGTGAACGAATTGGTTTTTCATTTCATTTCATTTTACAATATTTATACAGGTTAATAGGATTCATATATAAATATGTTTTTCAACCTGACCTGTTTCAACAAAAAGAAAAAAACCTAACCACTAAAACTAAGAACAAAAGAAATTTACATGCCTAATTTACAATATTATACAAAACTAAGACTAATTAATAAAATAAAAGTCGTCCCTGTCTATAGTTGTCCTTTGAAGATTTTTAGGGAGGGTGCCAATTTCGTCTCTCTTTCTAGGTTGTTCCACAGTTTCGCACCGCGACAAGAAAAAGCCTTTTGGCCATTGAGAGTTTTTAGGAACGGTATCTTAAGATCAGTTTCTGATGAGCGCAGAAACCGCTCTCTACCGTCCGAACATTTTATGAATAATTTGTTCAAGTAGTCTGGGGCAAGCGAATTCAAAGATTTATAAGTTAGCGTGGCTGTCTCTTTTCTTACAAGATTTCTGATATTTGACCAGCCAAGATTCTCTTGGTGTATCTAAATGGTTTATCTTTGGGAGAGGTGAGGAGCACTTTATAATTTACTATTGCTAGTACCAACTTATAGAGAAATTTTTGCAAAAATCTCAAAAGCTCTTGTAGAAGCGCTGTTAATCTAATTTATTGCGAAGAACAGACCTTTGTTTTTCTGGAAGATTGCTGTCTGGTCGTTGTGAAATCACGTTCTGAACATGTGACAAGCTGATTAGAACGTTCTAGATAAGAAGTTGAAACCTATCTCTAATGCCTAACATTGGGCCAACCTTTGCGGGAATACGCTTTCATTCCAATACTGCTTGTCCTGAACGAACACAGCGGTCCAAATGGAATGCAGAGGCGCGGCGAAGTCGCGCCGAGCAGGCCTAGTTTTTCATTTTTTTCATTTTATCAATAGTTATACACGAAATGCTTTTCAACTTGAAAAATTAACAAATTAACAACATATTAACAATATTTTTGGGGAGAAACACTATAAATCGTGGCTCTACCAAGAAGTCGGGTCGGGTTTGGGTCCTCGCCGGGTTTGGGTCCTGTACGTTTAAAGGTTCAAAAGATACTCTCTCAATCCTTGTTTTTAAAATTTTCATTTCATTTTCATTTTAAGATATTTATACAGGTTACAAAGTTTCAGCTAGACATGTTTTTCAAACTGACATGTTTAGATGAAACTAAACACTAAACAAAACAAAGGAAACAAAGGATAAAGGAAACACTAAACAAAACAAAGGACAACAGAAATTAACACTCCTAATTTACAATATGATACAATACAAAGTCTCCGAAAACGAACGTAAAAATGAAATTAAAGTTACACCCCCCCCTTCTATAGTTATTCTCAGGAAGGGTGCCAATTTTATCTCTCTTTGACGAACGATTGATTCTTTCTCTCGAATACTGTCAGGGACATCGTTCCAGTTTTTGACACCAGAGAAGTAGGAAGTTCGCTTTGCATGCTCTAACCTAACTCTAAGAATTTGCAAATCTCTATGATTTCTGGTTCTATACTCTAAAATATGGGATCTTTCAGTGAACTTTAGGCGAAGATTGTCGGGACAGATATCATGCAAAATTGTATATGTCATGACTCCATGGTCAAGGCAGAACAAAGACTTTGCAGTGAGCCAATTACAAATCCATCCGTAATTATACTTGGCATTCTCTGTTAGCTTCTTTGCCCATGTTTGCAATCTTTGCAGTTGGGCTAGTTTGGTGTTAGACTTATGGCATTTCGTCCCTTGTTTCCCTGCGTTCTTTGATTTGCAGATATCACTTGCTCATTTCTACTTATTGAGCAAGTGATATCTGCAAATCAAAGAACGCAGGGAAACAAGGGACGAAATGCCATAAGTCTAGTTTGGTGTTGGACAGAGTGCTCCAAACAATGTTGCCATAGCGAAGATGGCTTTTCAGTTCAGTTCAGTTCAGCTCAGTTCATCTTTCGAAGTGCTTTCTTTTCAGTAAGTAGATTTTCAAGAGAGTTTACTTGATTCCATAGATGGAAAAAATCAACCGGTGAAGATCAAATACCACCAAAATTAGTGTCTTTAGCTGCCGCTGAACATGAAATTTCTCTTACTAAGGCGATAAACATGAGTATTCGTAGCTGTAAACTTTCTGACAAAGCAAAGGGATGCCCACTTGATAAGGGAGAATCAGATCCAACTGTGGAAAAAAACTTTCGCCCCGTTAGTGTACTAAGTACATTTTCAAAAATATTTGAGAAAGTAATAAAAAAGCAGTTAAAGTTTCACCTTGATAAGTCCCTTTCGATTTTCATTGCAGCTTATAGAGAATTGTATAGCACACAACATGTTTTGATAAGACGAATCGAATACTGGAGATCTAAATTGGACAATGACTATATTGTGGGTGCAGTTTTGATGGACTTGTCCAAAGCGTTTGATTCTATACCTCACGATTTGTTAATTGCCAAGCTCTCTGCGTATGGTTTTGATGAAAATTCTTTAGCCTTGATCTATTTCTACCTGAAATGACTTCAGCAAATTGTTAGAATCAATAATACATACAGCACCTTTCAAAATATAGTGTCTGCTGTCCCCCAAGGCTCTATATTAGGCCCAATTCTTTTTAATTTCTAAATTAATGACCTCATTTTATTTGTTGAGAAAGCAGAAGTCTACAACTATGTATATGACAATACGTTAGTGTCTTTCATTGCCAGATCTTGTAAAAATCTTAGAAGAAGAATCAAATGTCGCTTTAGATTGGCTGGAAAGTAACGAGATGATAGCAAACCCTGAGAAATTCAATGCTTTGATAGTAGCGAAAAACCGATCCGATACTAGTGGCGTACCATCAAATTAAAGGACCACAACATCCTATCAAAAACTACTGTCAAACTACTAGCTATCAAACTTGACAATAGATTAAATGTTGACCCCCACATCGCCGATTTGTGTAAGAAAGCAGCAATACAATTAAATGTCCTGAAAGGATTGAAATCATTCATTGGTTTAGAAGAAAGAAAAACTCTTGTTGAAAGTTTTATATATTCAAATTTCAATTATTGTCCTTTGGTTTGGCATTTTTCGTCAGCTAAATCAGCGCAAAAAGTTGAAAAAATACAAGAGAGAGCATTGAGATTTCTTTACAAGGACAATGATAGTTCCTATGAAAATCTTCTTCGTAAGGCAGGCAAGACCTGTATGCATGTCTCTCGTCTACAAAGCTTCTGCATTGAAATTCACAAGGCTGTGAAAAACAAAATCCTACTTTTATGCAGGATATTTTTCATTTAAAATCAATTTCCAATCTGAATCGTTCTTCGAGAAACCCCCATGACCTACATCACCATAGATATAATCAAGTAGCATTTGGTACAAACAGTCTTAGATGTTTGGGTCCCAAGATATGGAATAGTTTACTTAATGAGATCAAATCCTCGGAAACTGTTAACATATTCAAACGATTGATAAAGCAATGGTTAAATTCCACATCAGCTAGCGAAAAATCAACCCTGTCTGCACATTTAAGTCAGGGAGGGGGGGGGAGTTTTAGAATGTATTATTATCTTCGTATATTTAAAATTAGGGAAAAAATTATTCATATTTTGTTATTCGAATTAGATTAGTTTCTTATCATTTATAATTAGAAACTAGTAGTATTGGCATTTTCGAATTAAAATAAGATCACACACACACATACAGTTCAGTTCAGTTTCTCATTTTAAAATTTCACTAGATATAAATAATTTCAAAGTAAATTAACTAAGTGTAAATAAATATAAATGCTAACAATTAACGATGAAGAAGAAAACAAATTTGTATGCAGGGAATTTCTAAAGGAGGGGCTCTCTCAATAGATAAACTAATCGAGGAGAGAGCACCCCCTGTCTTAGAAAAGATTCAAAATTTGTTTAAAAAAATGAAGCCATTTTATATCAATTTGGGTTTTAAGTACTTCCAGCAAGACAGACGCAAAAACGCCCATCCAGCCCCCCTGGAGCACTTTACCATGATTCGTTTTGATAATTATTGGTGAAGAAGAAAGTTTTGAGATTTTTTTGAAAGCTGTAGATAGAGGTTGATTCCTTGATGTTTACTGGAATGCTGTTCCAAGTTTTAGCACCACAATACTGCACTGATCCTGATCGAAGACCATATAGCAATGTGTTTTTCTTAGTTAAGAAAATGTCATTCTTTGATGACTGTCGAGTATCATATTGATGAACAGATACCACTGGCGTGAAGAAATTATCGAAATAAGAAGAGTAAGTCCTATTAATACATTCATACTAAAACAAAGTAGCTTGAATTGGAAAAGGTCGGAAAGCCGTAAGATTGTCAGATCAAGAAAGATGGGAGCAGAAGGTGAAGTGAAATGCTCAAATGCTATGGCTCTTATTATTCGCTTTTGTAGCAAATAGACTGGCTTGATATATGAATCGTATGTAAGGCCCCAAACTATAAGACCATAGTGAAGAAAAGAGGAAAATAAAGAATTATATAGACAAATCAAAACATTGATTGGCAAAAAATGCCGTATTTAAAAAAACATGCCACAAGTTCTAACTATTTTTTTTGGAAAGCTAAAGCTTTCAAAGCGAGCTTCATAGAAATGGTCAAGTTTCCTGCGCAGAAGGATGTTTTCCCGTTATCTTAAGGAGTTTCAGGCCCACTTAAGCCCCCCCCCCCCCCCCCCCCCTTCAACTTGTTTTTGACAGTTTTGTACTGCTTCTTCCAATAAAGGCTTTCATCGATGTTGATTCCTAAATATTTTGTCTTGATAACTTCATCATTGAGGTCAAAATCAGATAAATCATTGCTTGTACCCTAATGAGCTTTCGTCTATGGCCGATAAACCGTGTACTCACTTTTGCTGGCTTTCAAGCTAAGTTTATCAATTCTTATCCAATCCGATATATTTTCCAGCTCACTTGTCAAGTCTGTTATAAGTTCATTCAGGTGTTCTCGTGCAATATTTCCACTAGTATCATTAGTATATTTGGGATCATGTTTTCCAGACAATCTCCAAATCATTGATATATAGTATGAAAAGCAAGGGTCCCAAACACGAGCCCTGCGGAATATCACATTCTATGTTGCTTTTGCTAAAACTAGATCCATCAAAATCACAGAACTGCTCCCTATTGGTCAGGTAAGATGTGAACCAGTTATGGGAAATACCTAGGTCAAGAAATATGCGCAAGTTTATCTTCCCCTCGTCAGAGTACTTGAACCATGGGTCTATGACATTCAAAAGACATGGCATTGTACTGTGCTGCTTTTGGAATGCAGCATGCTTCAAGCAAAGTTTATTTTGTCCTTTCGATCGTGTACAATCTTTTCTAACGATTTTGTACGCTTTATTCCTCGTGCATGCACACATATGAGTTTTTGGTGGACCATTCTAAAATGCAAATGGGGTTTCGTTGATTTTTCAAGTTAGTAAATAAGATTTTCACCGAATTTGACGCTTTTTTTAAATAAATTTTGTATTTCAGCATTTTCACTCGACTGGTATAGTGTGGTGGTGGTGGTAATCGGACGCTAAAGGAAAACTAACTATTTCCATAAGAAGAATTAATCACAGACAAAAGCCAAAATTACCAGATGAATCAAGGGTGCCTACCTTGTAGGAAGCGGGTTTATTCCCAGTACTGTAGAGTAATTGGTGTCCTGTGACCCAGTACAGAGAGGGTCCCAGAACTGTACCGTCAGAGTCAGTCGTCGCAAGGTCAAGATGACGTATGAATAATTTTGTGGTTTGTGCTTTCAAATCCCGGTGTTGATGTCATACGAGATCAACTGTTACACGAGTTGGCCACAGGGAATCAGACAGCGTGATTTTTGATTGGTCAACACTAACAGACGTTAGAACTTGAAATGATATACACAGATTAACAGGACTGGGTCACAGGACACCAATTACTCTGTGTACTGGGTCACGGATACAGTACTGGGAATAAACACACTTCCTACAAAGGCGCCCTTGCTCCTACCGATCCCATGTTGTTAGCCGGTGCTAAAGTAGAATTGACTTAGTAATAGTTGTTTATATTGATAAACATCCCTAGGAAATTTTTTGGTAAACAAACTTCTGCATCCCATACTGCCAATTTCGAAACTTACGTCATTTTGTAACAGTTTTCTTTTTTCCACTTTATCCATTTTATTTTAGAGAGTGTAGTACGAAGGGTATAGTTTCTATGAATCACGTCGTACGATGTATTGGAAGTAAAAGTGTTTTTGGATATGAGTCAGAGCTTTCATGAATTACCGCATAGTTATCATCGATTCACGAATTCACGTGCACGAAAGAGAATTTTCGCGCACACGGGCAGACCTTATTAATTCACGAAATCACGGCATAAAATTTACCGATTCGCATGTTCATGGTCTTAAAACCGTTCCAATCCAGCTTCACGAAAAAGTCATTGGGGGGCCACTATGTTATGAATTTTAAAATGAATAAACTGAAACTGAAACTTCACTGTTCCGTCGTTTCTCTGCTCTGTTTGCTGGCGTTATTTTCTCACAACATTTCAGTAACATCACTTTGTGAATCCAGTGCGTTTAAATCCAAACAAGTAAAGCCGTTATAATCGCCATAATCCCTTGAAATTGTGTGCTTGTTCATTAATGTTTAATATGCTCATTGGTTATTGGCTACGTGTGTGCATGCAATTTAGTAATTTATTGGGAGAATTTAATGTTTGATCTAAGACTAGGATTCTGCGAACTTCAGGGGAACTTCAACACGCGAGAATTAGTAAGGAAAATAAACGAAAAGTTAAAATATTTCGGAAATCGGAGGCAAATTCCAGGATGGAATATGATTAATTTTTTGGTGACTGACTTACACAGCAATTTAACGGGAACTTATATTAATTCCGCTCTTACATGATCGATTCATCATCTTTCTATTTTCGTATTTCTTCTTCGTTCACATATTTCTTTGCATGTCATGGCTCTCAAGTAGATCTAAAGAATCCCTGCTTTCATCAACAATTTTTGATATGAAATGAAGTCTTTTCAGAGGCCGTCCTTTCTCTCATAGTTTCTGATCTCTCTCTCAAATCTTCTAGCTTCCGACATATCCAAGGGAACGAGTGCACGTTGGAATCAGAGGCGGATCCAGCCCGAAGTTGAAGGGGGGGAGGGCAACTTGCAAAGAAGGCGCCAAAAATAAAATGGAAAGTGAACGCGAAAAGTTTTTGGATGCTTTTTTAAAGAAAATTCTTTGAGTTACTACCTACCAATATAACGCTTTGATTTATATGTTTCCCCATATTTAAGTCGAAACAGCTAAAAAATTGTGCTTTAGAGTCAGGATGAGATGATGCAGTAAGTCAAGGACAAGCAAATTAGTCAAATGATTTCAAGTGATTTCAAATGAATGAATGAATCCCGAATGAATGAATGAATGAATGAATGAATGAATGAATGAATGAATGAGTGAAAGAATAAATGCATGAATGATCAATAAGAAATGAAAATTAGAGAATGAGGCAATCAAGGAGTAGGAAAAGCAAGACAAAGAACAATAAATGAATGAATGAATTCATCAAAGAGTCCAAGTACGGAGTGATGCACGGGGGGGGGGGGTTCTTGCCCAAATTTTGGGTAGGGGTCTACCGCATCAAAATGGTACCGTTGGCTAGACCAACTTTTACGAAAATGGTACCCTTGGCTAGATCAATTTTGACCATTTCTTGGATCAATATTGTCAAATTTGTACCAAATGTGATATCATGACCGTTCGCTAGACCAATATTGTCAAAAATGATACCCTTGGCTACACCGTTGTAGGCCAAAAATGCAAAAAAGTATACCCTTGGCTAGACTAGAAGTCCGAAAAAGTACACCCTTGCTCACGGCACATTCCCATGTACCTTTGCTATGGAAGAACCCCCTCCCGTGGGGTGATGACAGGTTAATTAAAGGATTGAAATGAAATAGTAGAAATGAAATAAGCAAGAAAGATCAGAGACAGGACAGGCTTAGTTGAAACACGAGGGAGATTAAGGATAATAAAATAAGCAAGCCACAAAAATTAAATTGAGATCCGACGGGATGAAACTAAATGAAAATGTAGTGAACCATATGGAAAATAAGGTTACGTGACATGATCCGAAGTACAATAAACAGGAATGGATTTGTAATTTGTTCATGACGATATCCCTTCAGTTGAAAATGTTAAAAATCCTAAATATGAAATTCAAGCCTATGAAACCAGGGGCGGGGGGGGGGGGGCCGGTCCAGCGTTGAAGGAGGGGGTGACTTACAAAGAGGGCGCCAAAAATTTTTGGACACTTTCTAAAGAAGGCTCTTTGATTTACTACCAAATATCGCCTTGATTTATACGTTTCCCCTATATTCAAATCGAAACAGTTAGAGAATTTTGCGTTAGAGTCAGGATGAGGGGAACTTTTCTTGCCAAAAAAGGGCGCCAAGCTGAGTTTTCATCGTGAATTGGTGGGGGGCAGTTGCCCCTACTTGCCCCCCTAAATCCACCACTGTCTGAAACTATATTAATATGAGTAGAATATCGGTGGGCCTGCAGGGAAAGATTCTCCCCCATCTCCGTTTCTTGATCCGACCCCCATCCGCGTCAAACAGACTGTAAACTCGATTTTTACCGAAAATTGCCGAAGTTGGCGACGAAGACCGTTTGTTTGGGGCGACCATTGAGGAGCAGCGCCAGGACGATGACATTTATTGTGACTTTATTTCATATCAGCTATTTTCACCCATTTGGTTGTGATCGCGCATCAATAAACAATAGCGAGTTTGTTAGCAAAAGAAGTAAATCATTATGTAGTCATTGGTCAAGCCTTTCCCTCATGAGATGATCTTCTGAAACTCATGCACCAAAAGCACAAGAAGCACTGAAAACAAACTAAAGAAATCGTTGCTGTCTTTACATCAACGAAAGATCCTACACGTGAGCTGTGAGAGGTGAGGATTTGCCGTTGTGTTTTCATTCTAATTTTGTTTCACTTTCATGCTCGTGTTGAATTAATTCCTTCGCAGGTGAAATGAAATTCTCTCATGTCAACACCGAGCACGCATCTGTTTCTAACACATCACTGAAATACTTCGTTGTCATTTGAGACTTTACAAGATAGATCGGCTTGCTTGGTGAAAGTAAATGTCCCTTCAGTCTGTTGTTGCTAGGTTTTTTCATTCAATGTACTCATTTAGGCCAAATTGAAAGCCTACATTGTGTCTAAATATAAACATTTTCATACCCTGCCGTGGTTTACAAAATGCGGAGTCTTTATATTTAATAGGCCTATCTTAACAAGTACTTTGAGCTGGAAATAGGGGCATGGAAATTTGCTTGCATTTTACAAACCTGAGACTGCAAGAAGGTTTTTGAACACTAATCGATCATCAATGAATTAACTGACGAAGGAAAGCCGATTTCAATGTTGAAGAATTCAAAGGCTACAATATCGCCATTGTTGTGGACAACAGCTTCTGGTGTGTCAGGACAAAGGTAACAATTGCAACAATTGTGAACATGTAGCAATTGGAAAACTGAAAAGCGACTTGATAACTCGAGAATTATGGAATTTAGGCATTTTTCTCTTTTCACAATCACTTCTTGCCATTTGATTTGATGTTTTAAGGTGGTCGTACGGTAATGAATTTAGATTTTTTCACAAAAAATCGAAAAATGTTTCTTGATGTATTTTTATACTTTCAACATTGAAGAATTTGATTCTGGGATGGTAAATTGCCTTATAGAACTATAAATACTAGAAAATAGCACAAATGTACACAAAAGTCCAGTTTTTCTCCTTAGCAACGCCCATAGTTACGCAATAACATCCCTATTTCCCCTCTTCTTTCAAAGAATTAGGTCTTGCATGCCCCCCAGTCCCGATGTGGTTTAGATATGATTGAGTTGAATTCCGTGTATGCTGCATGAAGTAGTGTGTGTCCTTCGTCTGTGAAGTAAACTTCGAGATAACTTGTTCAGGAGATCTCCACTGAAAATTTCCAAACTTCTCCAACCCAATGAAATGACGAAAACATTACCAACGTGAGCAACAGAGTACAAAGCAGTGAGGATTCAGAGGGTATCAACATTTTACAGTGCAGGAAAGTAACAGGAATGTGTAAAAGATTGCTGCCTGGCCTTTTTAGTTAGCCTTAGGCCTAAAATACTCGTTGTCGTGGGTGGGCCTAAATGATGAATAACTCTGAAGAAGGATAACCAAAAGATCCTTGTTGCTGGAGGTATCTTTGCCTAAGGAACACAAGAAAGAGAGAATTACCATGAATCAAAACGCCTCTTAGAGAACAATCCAGCACATACACTGATGACACTGTATTCAGTTGAAACAGCCAGCTTGTTCATTGTACAAACATAGAAGTACATAATAGACAGTTGTGAAATTTTTATTCTTTGAGAAAAAGAAAGAAGGATTTTGCTACATGTAATACATTTAAGTGAATCTGCGATAGTCCTTGATTGCCTAGCTGAAAATTCTCATTGCTCAGAATGCAAGAAAGACTTAAACATAAAACTGACACCTCGCGTGGAGCTGGGTTTCTTCACAAAATCATCATGTGATGTGCACAGTTGGAGAAAATCATGCATGCATTACAGCCAAAGAGATAACAAGAATCCAAAAGAAAGACGTTCTATTTTAACTGTCTAACAAGCAAGTGGACTAATGAAAGTCCTGAAAAGTTACGTATTTGGCTACAGCATCTTTAAACCTTTCTTTGAAGGCCAGATTCAAAACAGCTCATTTAGACAACAACAATCAAATACAAATTCTGAACCGGTACTTTAGAGCCACAAGAGCTTACTTCCAGAGAAAGAGATGTTGAGGAGAAAAGTTCATATTCAATTTGCTAATTCATGTGAAACTTGTAAGACAATTGCACCATTTTAGTGTAAATGTTGCACTAAGGATTGGTTGGTTGCAAATGCAAATCTTTGATGGCAAGGTGTCACACGTGACAATGGCAAGACTTTTTTCACACCTTATATAGGACAATAGAGCCAACTGTTTTTGGAACCCTATGAAAAATGATGGTATTTTAATTGTAGAAATAATATAACACTTGAAAAATTTACCAATTTTTCATAATCTCACAAGAAACAATTGTCAAATCTTTGTTTTGATTTTTCCGAAAATGAAGAATTTCGGCGATTTTTAAACTTTTGACAAAGATAGCTAAAAATTGACTAACAATATCAGCCTGAAATTTACAATCCTAATCAAGCATCAAGTGCTGCATGTGCTGGACCTCAAATATTTAACTTTGCATTGCTTGTAATAACTTAATTGTCCTAAATTCCCGGATGTGCGAACGCAGATTTCTCGTTATTGATAATAAACTGAAATTTTTTTCATAAAATTAGCATCTAACTCCAATTTTTGTGGTCCAGCACACTCAGCATGCCATATAGAGGTATCATATAAAGTTTCATTGGAATCCAAGGTATCTATCAAGAGTTATCTTTGTCAAAGCATATACAGCTTCCCGCGCCTTCGACCTAATGAATTATGCGCATAAATTAATTTTTTCAGAATTTTTTCCCAAATATCATCATCCTGTCATGAACCCTTTCATATGATGAAGCAACTGTGCTGAAATAAGTCCAAATAACGAATTTAGGTTTTTTACCAGACTACCACCTTAAGAAAGAAGGATGTCCTAAGGGAGGATACAAAACAAAGGGGATTTCTGGGGGCATTCATCATGTAATAGACGATTGCGCTAAAGATGGCAGTGAGGAATTTTTTACCAAGATGCATTGCGTTCTAATTAAGACTCTTTAACGATTCTACAGGAATTTGGTTAAAGAACGCAGTGCATCTTGGCAAAAAATTCCTCGCTGCCATCTTTAGCGCAATCCTCTATTACTGGTCTTCATCTAGATGTTTTGCCAAATTTCAACAACAGATACATAATATATTTTGTTCAAAAGATTGATTATTTGCCTTGCCACCCAGTCTGCAGACTATGGCACTTTTCAATGAGATCTCCTTGATGAGGTGCAAGGAGAAATTTCTTTTGTTCTCTATTGTGTATTTTGAGTAGCCTATTGAAATATTATATCAAAGGCAGATATGGTTGCTGCCTATAGTCCTTGTGTCTGGTTCTTGCCTGAGGCCCCGGGAGGGGAGCGCTTCCATAGGCACATGGGCGGAACCAGCCCAGAATTGAAGGGGGGGGCAACTTCCAAAGAGGGTGCCAAAAATATTTAAGAAAATGAGTGCGCCGAAGGTGCGTGAAAATTTTTTGGACGCTTTTCGAAGACAGTTCTTTGATTTACCACTAAATAAGGCCTTGAGTTATATATTTCCCCCATATTCAAATGGAAATAGTTAAAACATTGTGTGTTAGAGTCGGGATGAGGGGCGCTTTTCTCACCAAAAAAGGGGTGCCAAGCTAAGCTTTCATCGTGAAGGGGGCAATTGCCCCCACTTGCCCCCTAAATCCGCCACTGCATAGGCATAAGAGGTTGGAGTGTGGGGGCTATGGTCCTCCAATGTTGGAAAAATACAATAAACTCAGCGATATTCAGGCAAGAATTAGCCTTAAGAATTTTTGTGCAATGCCAGATTTATCTTCCTATAGGCTTATGAGCAAGACAGGTGAATTCTGGGGAAGTTTTGGAAAACACAGAAACCATGGAAACTGTTGTTCTCTTGCAAACAATAGCTTCCATGAGATTCCTTTTTAGATGTAAGGCCAAAATAAAGTCCATGGAGAGAGTGGATTTCATGGAAAATCTTTGCCTTTCACTTGAGCAAAAAGTAATCACTTTTTTGTGACCTTACCACAAAATTGCGTAAAAAAATATGTATCAAGTTCTTTTGCATCCTTTTTAATTTGACTGATATCATCACACTAGGGCCATAGGAAGCAGCTTCTGGGGGGGGGGGTTGTTCTTAAAACAATAGATAACAATACACAGGGATATACCAGATATCCGGTAGGCTGGATAATCCAGCGCCGGATTTTTTGAAAATCCCGTTCTGGCCGGATTTACGACTGAAATTCGGTCAGCTAAGCTACTGTACCGGATTTTTGAGAATCTTATTTAGAATTCAAACCATTTACAGAGGATGGACAACCAGTAATAAAAATGCGAATGAAACATCCAGCAGAGCAAAAAATAATACCAGCCTAGCAAAGTGTAAAAAAATGGGTCCTTTTATCAAAAATGCCAACCATGATATGGTCTATTTGCGAAGTTAGAATCGTCCCAATACAATATCATTTAGAAAATGCAAGACATCTTTGCTATGACAAGCTGATTTCCATTTTGTGAACTTTCTTAATGCGTTTCAAACATAGCACTAGAATATCTTATTTTTCGGTCATCATAGTACCAGTTATAAACATTATGCATTACATAAATCAAAATGTATTCTCATTTTAAAGTTTAAAGAAACCCCTTCACAGATACTCATTCAAATCATCCTGCATCAACAAATCTTGCACGCTTTTATGAAGAAAAAATATGCGTCTCATCACTCTTTCTATTTTTCAACGGATTTCAAATGTAAGTGCTAAGCAGCAGTAGACTGCAAGACTACTAGATGTCTGCATAACCATGTTTCTTTTTGTCTGTGTCGCTCCACACGATGTTAGATGAATAGTGAACAAATGTTGACATAGAAAAATCCGGTTCCGGCCCCCCTGCCCCTGCTTCCTTTGGGCCTGCATTACCACGATACTACCAGGTGTCCCAAAAAAGTACTCCCGTTTGAAAAATCACCAAAATTCGATTACACAACCGATCTTAAAATTTGTTTTTTTGTCAAGTAGATCAAGGACCAAATTATTTTCCCAGAAATAGAACATTTTGTGATTGGTTTAAAAATTAGCAAATTCAGCTCTTTTTGGAGTTACCTGGTTTTGAATCATACTGCAAAAAATCACTGGTGATTGCCAGATCAAATTTTTTTGCATGTAAAGCTTCTAATTTGGTCATGAATGACAGAAAGAAATGTGCACTATCATCAGAGACTTTAATGATTTTATAAAACCTGAAAATTTTGACTCTTAGGCACGATTGAGTATTTTGCTTCAAAAATATATTTTTCAACTGGTAATTTTTCTACCTTGTTGTATCAAAAGCAAAACTTTTATAATCTAGAAATATTTTTTGGGTCCCTGACAAAACAAGTGAAAAAGGAATTTTTATCAAAGGTTTGATAATTGATTTTTGGTGATTTTTTAAACCGGAGTACTTTTTTTGGGACACCTGGTACTTTCATCCTATTAACAATTAATGATAAAGAAATAGAAAATTCAGGTAAGATGGGGTAAAGTGAACTATTTTGGAGGAGGTTTTTCAAGAATATCCCAAGAAGATTGTAGCTGAGGGCAATCTCTGTAATGTTGTGTTGACATTATGTCTCTTGGTCAGTTTATCCACCAAAAATAGTTTCCAAATCTTTTCACTGCCTTACAAAGGAACTTTCTTTGGTGATCGCTCTGCCTTGTTCACTTTACCCTAAGGCCAGAGTAAATGAATTTTGTAGCAAATTGTTCAAGAAAACCAACAGGATGTGGGTAGAAACTGAAGCATTATGATTTATTCTGCAAGTCTATTCAATTATTCAGTTCTCAACTACTGTTTGGAATAATACAACATGCATTTTTTTGTTAATGGAATGGAATACAAAATTTGGAGGCTCTGCAAATGTTCTGCCTGCCTTGGATAATTTCCCTGTGAAGAATGTATTGTATGAGCAAATAGTCTTACTGTTCAAAGGATTAGAACTTTGAATCATGATAAGATTTGGTGGTGGGATCAACAATAGACCTATAATAACCATTTTGCGGAAAGAGTCGGGATTGAGTGTCCTTTTCATTTTTAAACAGAAAGCTTTGATAGCATCAGAGCTTCTCTGACTGTTGTAGACACTCACAAATTTTACAAAATGTATACAAATGTCCTTTGATTCTACCTGGCTTCAGAAGGCATTGTAGCTACTTTGCAAATAAAGTGGCATGTCTTCTATCCAATTTAACAAAAGGGACTACAGTACAGTATCATGTACAAAACTTTGATGTTCTGTTTAAACATCATTTAAACTTACCAGACTGGAATGTTGTAATTTGTATGAGTGAGTATGACAACCACCAGTTTTGTCAAGGTTTGATTGGTTTAATTCATCCTTACAACTGTGTCTCAAGAAGTGTCTGCTTTGCCATATACGAGAGAACAACAGGATGCTATCCCTTTGTCCCTTAGTTGAATTAAGTAGGAGATGTGCCAGGAAAATTATTGATTTGCCATATAAAAGAGAACAACACAATAGTGCCCATTGGGTTGGACTGGAGAGAAGACCTGCCAAGGTCAAGTAGATTAGCATTTTGCTATACAAAAGAGAAGAAAAGGATGATGTTGCTCTGGTTGAATTAAAGAGAAGATTTACCAGGGAGGTTGATGCATAAAAGAGAACAGTAGGATACAGTCCCTTTTGTTAAATTGCGGAGAGAAGACATGCCAGGAGGTTGATGCTTTTTGCCATATAAAAGAGAACAATAGGATACTGTAGTCCCTTTTGTTAAATTGGAGAGAAGACATGCCAGGAGGTTGATGCTTTTTGCCATATAAAACAGAACAATAGGATACTGTAGTCCCTTTTGTAAGATTGGAGAGAAGACATGCCAGGAGGTTGATGCTTTTTGCCATATCAAAGAAAACAACTTGAAACTGTCCCTTTAATTAAATTGAGGAAAACATGCGCCAGAAAGATTGCTGTTTTTACATACAAAAGAGGAGAAATATACTGTTCCTTTAAGAGAAGACAAAAGACATGCCAGGAAGATCAATGCTTTGTCAGATGAAAGAAAACAATAGAATACTGTTCCTAAGAGAAGGCGTACCAGGGAGATAACTTTGCCATCTAGCTGCCGAAGCAGCACAGTATAGTGAGGTCCCAGGAAAATTTTCCATTACCACGCCCTTCAAACTCTGACCACGCCCTTTTAGGTAAATCTACCATAGGTCTTTATCAAGAACGTACGTTAGATTGTTTATTTACATGACAAAAAGCAACTGGAATTACTGGCATTACTGGAATCCACCCGCCTAGGTGAGATAGGTTTAAGAACACAACTTTAGTGGTGCGGCGATGGGAGGATAAGGGAGCATTAGCCTCTCACTTTTGTTTATGCCAGCCGAGTAGGCCCGAATAGGACAGCGAATAAGACTTGGGGCAAGTCTAATGTAAAGGCTGATGTTCTCAAAACCTTTCTACTGACGTTAGTTTATAGAAGAACGATCATAAGATTGTTAAGATGCCCATTTTAACACTAGCAGACATTTCATAAGATGGGTTATCGCCATTTTGCAGGTTCTTTTAGTCTCTTAGGGCCTGTTTATATGGGGGAAAACACCTCACCTGCCAGGCCCGGGGCTGACAGGCGAGATTCCTCCTTCCTATAGAATCCCATTGCTTTTTCATTTCGCGTTTATATGACAAACGCGACACCACCGGTATGGTGAGATATCGCCTCACCAGAGGTGGAATCTCACTTGGGCGAGGTGAAATTTTCCAATAAACGAAACACTACCGGTATGGTGAGGTGTATTGGCTTTGTTCGTTGATTTCTATTGGTTAATTCGTTCTGATTTCACGGATGAGAGACTTTACTCCACCTCGCCTCTCAGCCCCGGGGCTGACAGGCGAGGTAAAAATCTCATATAACAATGGCTGAAATCTACCTCGCCTGTCAGCCCCGGTTTTATGCAGGGGATGTGTTTTTCCTCATATAAACAGATTAAGAAGAGGCATTCAAAAAGGGCATTTCCCGTGGAGGGGGGGGGGGGTACTTCATTGTTAAGTTGTACTAGACGTGCCGCTCATATGGATGGATTTTTTCATCCGAAATTCTCTACGTATGGGTCTGTTTTTAACCACAATTCTGGAAGATGGGTAGTTCTTTGAGAATTTTCTTATCAATGGGCCCCATAATGATAATCCACACCAAAAAACTGAAATTTTCCTTTCTTTCTAATCGACAAATTCATACACATGGGTAAAAAATTTCCTGATATTCATGCAAATGGGCTCGAAATTTTTGAATATTCCGTCATATGAATGGTTCCTTTTCTCAAAGTCCAGATTCAGGTCGAATCATGTTGACAATGAAGTACCCCCCCCCCCGGGCATTTCCTCAAAAAAGTTTTCCCAGGGCACCCCCAAATTTCAATGCCTCTTGTTCAGTCAACCTCATGGCAATGCCACTTTGCGATTCATTGATAGAATCACCCCAAAAATTATCCAAAAATTTTTTGGATTAAAGTATTAGTTGGAAGTGCGAACCGTTCCTTGAATTTTAAAGGTGTTGTGGCACTGTGGTGTAATCCTCTGACTTTCCAGCCAGAACAGTCAGGTGGACAGGGTTGGATACTCGGTAGAGCCCCACCACTTGAGCGTCACGACAAGGTGTTGACATGTGGTCTTTTACAAATTTTGTAATTCTCAATAATAATAATAATAAATAAATGATTTATTTACAGTTGGCAGCAGGAAAAAGTAGCTAACTACAGCTAATTAAAGCCAACTATTTACCTTTTTTTTTTTTTTTTTTTTTTTTTTTACATAATACCATATATACAAAATTTATGAAAATCAACTATAAATACCCCAAATCTGCAATATATATTTTACAAAGTCGACAGTTACAGTCTATTTTCCAGTTCCTTATTTTCTTTTTGAATATTGCTAGATTTTCAGATTGCTTTAAACTTTCAGGCAATGCATGCCAAAGCCGTTGTCCTAGAAACGATATAGATTCTATTCCGTATGTTGTTGTTCTGGCTTTTGGTAACTGGAGAGTACTCCCACTTCTTAAATTATAGTTTTCCGTTTTTTCAACAAAAATATCTTTCATGAAGTTTGGATTTAGATTGATATTACCGGTTGGTAATACAATATTACCGGTTGGTAATTTTTCTGCAACTTCTCTTGCAATGACACTACACAATATGCGTCAAATCTTGTTAACAACTTGAAAGTGTTGTGGCGCTGTGGTGTAACCCTATGACTTTGCAGCCAGAAAGACAGCCATGACATGGGGTCGCGGACTCGATTAGGTCTTCTCTACTTCTGCGATCCCAGCGCTTGAAGCTAAAAAAGTGCAACGCAACACAACGCGACGCAACGCAACGCAATGCAACGCAACGCAACGCAACGCAACGCAACTTCATTTTGTTCTAGGCTTTGAGCAATAGTTTTAAAGTCTTGTAGTGGTCTTGATATATCATAGATAGGCCAGTCAATACCTTTTTCTTGATATATAATGCTCATTTTTCGTTATATTTTACAATATCTCAAAATGAAGAAGGTTGATAGCTTAGCTATCTGACATCTGACATCTGAACTTGGTGTCTTTTGAAGAAAACTATTTCAATTTTGTAACTGAGATGCAACGAACCCATCCCTTGCATACTTTTGATGAATCGCCCATAAAATCTAAATTTCTTGTAACTGAAGTACAAGAGCGAGGATTCCGGACAACTTTGCCATTAGCAGCCAGTAACGGAATCAAGTAGGACTTTTCCGCAATTTTAGTGACAAATTAATTGCTCGCAACTGAAGTTTATGTTTTGTTCGTTTGTGGCGTGTGGCACGTCGCACCAAAACTATGACACGAAAAAGAGGCTAGACTGCCAGAGTGGGATGCAGCTATGAAGCTCTTTTCATGTAAACACCCGTGAAGACCATCTCTCTCAGGTGAGCCAGCCCACTTAGGTGGGCTGTCCCACCTCATGTAAACAGGCCCTAAGTCCCTGTAGTAACGTACTGACCTATTGATGAGTGGTTTTTCCTCTACTGATTTATTTTCATTTCAGAGAGGTTTCTCGAGGAGAAACCTCTCTGTCTCTCTGAAAAGAAATCAGTAGAGTCTGCACGCAGGCTAGGTTTTTCCTAGCCTACGCTTAGGTTATATTTTTCCGAGTTAAGAAAACATCATTCTTGGTAGTTTGCCGAGTACCAAATTGAAGAGCAGATTCGGCCAAATCAAAGAAAGAGTGAAAATAAGCAGGAGGGATCTTAATTACACATTCATACACAAAAGTGAGCAATTTGAGATGAAAAGGTTCATGCAGCTTTAAAAATTTTAAGTTACTGAATATAGGCATACAAGGAAAAATAAAGTACTCAAACGAAATTGCCCTTAAAACCCTCTTCTGTAACAAAAACGAATTTAACTTTCCATACACTTGAATGCCAATTACGACGGCGGGCGAGGACGGCGCCGCAGACGCCGTCCGGTAAGCCTAGTTCATCAATAAAACGTGATACATGGTGCTAACGATATAATTTTGATTAAATCATTATTGGTATGGATGCTGTCATCCACTGTGACAGTGTTGCGCAGTCCGTTGCTGCTGACACATTTTGCAGCAACAAGTCTAACAAGTTCTTTTTTATTGTCATTTAGTTCAAGAAAGTTGTGCCATTTTTGACCGAGCGGCATACCTTCGAAAAAGTGAATTTAGCTTCCACTACCTTTATCCTCTCCTGCAGATCGTCTGATGCTATCATCCCGACAAACGTCGAACACAACATAAGGGTCAGTGCAAAGTTTAATTTATAACATGGCCAGTGCAAAACGAAACGCGGCAACTACTTTTTTTGGAGCTTGTAAAGAAGTGGGTCAAGACTTTTTATAAAGCAACGAGGGAGGGAGCAATATCTTATATGCTCAACATAAAGCTTAAAATAACTAAAGTTTTCATTTTAAGGACGAAATTGTAAATCATTCAAGACGGTAAATGCTTGGAAGGATGTGTATAAAATGACGCAAATTTTCCTAGGTCAGTTGTTAGCAGGAACGATTCATCAGTCATATCTCTTCACCTTCAAAGTCAATTTTTTCGTCCACAAGGACTCGTAATGGCAAGATTTGATTTTGTTATGGTCTTTAGCTCATTCATCGGTTGTACTATGCAACATCTGTTATTTATGAGTACGGGGCAGATAAATTTTTTAGGAAAGGGTGACGGGGCAGTTGGTTTTTTTGCAATAATTTCATACAGGGCAAAAATATGTTTTTGCAAGAATTTTTCTTCTCCACCGGCCATTTAAAATAAGAAATTTTGCACTGTCCCTAACGGCTCTACAAATGGAGCTGTCTTTTATTCTTGAGACCAAGGATTTGCAAATTCCTTTGTTTGGATTTACTAGCAAGAGTCTTTTGAACAACTGGTGCACCATCTAAAACTAAACCTGTTAAAAGCAGCTCGTTGCAACTTGCTTCTCCATATTTTGTTTAAAATTTTAGACAATCCAACTTTGTTGAATGCGTTATCTTCCCATACACTGAAAATACTTGCGGAAAGCTGTGCTTTTCATCAGAAAAGAAATCATCTAAATCACTCTTGTTTGGCACACAGAGTGAGGCAAATAAGCTGCAAGTTTGTTTCCACGATGGCATTTTTCTCCAGACTTCTTCTTTCGAATGGAACTATTTGAAAAGGGACAACTTATTCTTTTCATAACTTTAAGAATTGACTTTTCTGACATAATTTCTTTGACCATTGATTTCATTAACCCGGGGCTCGTAAAGTAATGGTTAAATTAAGTGCAATTTTGTCGCTGGTGACCGAAGCTTCCTGCCTGGACACTTACAAGTTTTACTTACTCATGCTATGTTGCACTTTAAGCATCATAATGGCAATATTTTGTAATCTTCGATTATTTAGCGTTTGCAGCTTCGCTTGTTTTAAAAGTTCACTTTAGGAACTCTTCTTGTCACAAAACACCGCCCTCGGTGCTCTCTCTTGAACTTTCTCAAGCTTATTTTTTATCTGATGCCTTGCAAAAATGCCAGACAATTTCATATCTACACACTTCCAAACCAAAATCTGCACCTGTTTGCTCCTGCAAACCAGCAATTTTTATCACCAGCAACAAAGTTTGCAATCACTGGGAACAAAAATCGTCAATGTGTGCAAAGCTTTAAGCATCCTTTTCAGTGCGCCAATTGTGTAAGATCAATTCATTGTAAAACTATACATTTTAGCTCTTATATATATAGATCAATCAATACATATATCAAAATATATCAATACAACCAAGATATCATAAGGAACTTTTATTTATTTATTTTTTTTTTATTAATTCATATTTTTACACGATATCCCATCAGTACAAAATTAAACTACAAAAGTTACAAGTTTGTTTCAAATGAAAAATGAAAAACAAAATTTAAAATTTGGTATTAGCTAGGATTGGATCCAGGCTGAGATCTGATCTTCCTGGGAGTCGTGTTTTAGTTAGGGTTTACTGAGCTCTTTAAATGCGTTTTCAATTTTCTTTTAAACTGATAGAGCGAGGGGATTTCCCTTATTTCGATTGGTATTTCATTCCAAGCTTTAAGCCCGGAAAGGTGGAAACTTTTTTTTGTACACTCAAGTTTAAACTTTGGGATGTCGAGATTTCTATTGTTTCTTGTGTTATACCTAGAAATTTCATTCCTCTGACTATACTTGTTCCAGAGGCTCTCGGGGCACTGCTTGTTGACTATTTTGTGTGTCATGATAGATCTGTCAAAATAGATGATTTGATCAACGTTCAGCCCATTATTGATCCAGGGGTCCTTTATTCTAGCATTTTGAATAATTGAGAAGGCCCTGTTCTGTAGACGCTGAAGCGTTTGCAGCTTCGTGTTGGGCAGGCTACCCCAGATAACATTCCCATATCGGAGGTGACTTTCAACCAGCGCATGGTAAACCTCACATAGCTTAGATTGCGGAAGAACGTTTTTAAGTTTTTTCAGTGCAGACAAACCACTTGCTACTTTACCTTTCAAGGATTTGAAGTGTTCCTTCCAACTTAGATTCTCGTCGACAATAACCCCTAGTGATTTAGTTTTTGTCACTCGTTTTATTTCTGTGCCATTAAGTTTCAATGGAGCCAGAGGTTCAATTTTGTTAATTCTACGTGGATGGCCGATAAGCATAAACTCAGTCTTTTTTGGATTGGCACTTAATTTATTGACCCTCATCCACTCAGAAATGTTCTGTAGCTCCTCCTGCATCATCTCGGCAAGTTCGTTAATATCTTCAGAGGCTATCGTTGTGTGCGTATCATCAGCATACATGCTCGCAGAAGAAAACTGTAAACATTCTTCAAAGTCGTTAAGGTATATGATGAAGAGAAGGGGGCTTGTTTCTGTCATTAATTCTTTATGATATCTTGATACAACATACGAAGGAGGACTGGGTAAGTGTAGACCCTGTTAAAAAATACCGGGTGTCCCAAAAAAAGTATAGGCGTTTAAACAGTTCCTGTGAAGGAGTCTTGTCTTCAACAATTTTTATTTTCAGTTTATGGGATAGATAAGATCTCAACTTAGACTTTGCAACCTCGCATGGTCAAATAGGATTTGCAATTCCAGAGTAATTCACCTAAACAGGAAAAATTTCTGACGTAGCCTGAGACAGATGGTTATTGAATTATGCTACTACAATCAATGTGTAATTGAAGAAAATTTTGAGTCAGCTCAACCATTGAAATTTGTATTCTTAAAAATCTCCTGATCAAGCAAACTATTTTACGAATTAGAGAAAAAATGAAAAGAAAAGATGCATTTTCACTTTAACAGTTCACAGTGCAAGGTTCTAAGACTGAAGGAACTTGAACGGTGTGTAGTAGTGTCTTAAAAGAACTACAGGATCTTTCCCACCCAAGTTTAGTTGCAGTTGTGATTGTTCAGTCATATTGGGCTTTTGAATAGTGAACAGTAAATTGCATTTTCATAGCTCAACAAACTTCCAAAAATAATGTATCGTTTAGCTGCCCCAAAAGCTTTTTCTAAATTACACATAGATAGTAACTGCATGACTAAATAACCATCTGTCTTAGGCTGCCTAAGACATTTTGCCTGTTAAAGTGAATTACTCTGCAAATACCAACCCGATTTGGACATGCAAGATCGAAAAATCTAAGTCAAGATCTCATCCATTCCATAAACTGACAACAACAATTTTTGAAGACAAGGCTCTTTCACAGGAACTGTTGAAACGCCTATACTTTTTTTGGGACACCCAGTAGTATTTAGGGGCACTTCATGAATCGGGTCTGTTCCTCATCATGTCCAGCGTGTATTTAATCCTATTTTGGTTGGGGGGGGGCAAATTTGTCCCCCCCTAGTTGACTTTTTGTTATAACTCTGCCAGGAGAACAATTATGGCCCTGAATCTTTCTGACTTTTTGCTCCTACTTATTATGCAACGACTCAAGAGACTCAAGAAGTTTTGTGAAAATGTTTTGACAAATCAGGGGAGGGAGAAAATTTTCCGGACCTGACTTTGTCAAAATCGCCAATTCTCAAATATTAATTTTCGGGAAAAAAGTAGTCAAATTGCAATATTTTGCAAAGATATTGTGCAGGGTAGTGCTCTTTGATGTAATCTATCATAATTTTCATGTTCGGATGGAAAGTACGCTCCAAATTCAATTTTATCGCATTTTTCCTGATTTTGACCGATTTTGCCACTTTTCTTGACAACACAAAGAAAACTGCTGACGCAAGCAATAATGACGGCTAATTTTAGATTAATTTTTATATTTTCGTAAAGTACATGCCTAGGGCTATTAGTACACCAAATTTGGTTGCTCTATCTATTGCCAATCAAGAGTTAGGTAGGGGGGGGGGGCTTTTTTGCCCCCCCCCAACCAATATTGGACGTGTCAGATAGCCCAACCACAATAGGGTTAAAGAGGAAGCGAAGAGCAAGAAATGCGACGATAATCATGTTCATTGTTGATAGTATTTCATCCCAAGACAAATCCAAGTTAATATGACAAATCCATGTTGTGATGAGAAGTTAATTAATTAAAAACCAGGCCATGTGTTATGATTTTCATTGACGTTTCGAAGCAATGCTGTGCTTCATCATAAGAATACTAAGTTTCCAAAAGCACAAGGCTAAATTTATATCCATAACGACAATAAACTGCCAAAAATACGTTTATACAAATCCTACGTGAAAAAAAATAATGAGGTAAGCCCGGAGGACAATACCTAGAACAGAGCTAAGGGAATAGAAGATTGCTGATAGTTAAAGTGAATCAACGGAGCTAAGTAGAGGCAATCTATAAATAGGACAAAGAAAACTCCTACCCACGTTATTGTTCCTCTTGCTAAACAATATCCACGAACGTCTCGAAATCATCAAATACAATCGGCTAATAATAGAATACCCAGACTCCTTCCGCGCGGGGCTTTTATCTCCGTTGATTCTCTTTAATTGACGGACGATCGCGGAAAATTAATAAACCTTCATGAATGCGCAAATCAAAATCATTGTTAGCCCTGTCCAAAACTGTTTTATTGATGAATTATAACAATTTCACTGGAAAGAGAACAGGGTATGAGTAACCCTATCTAAAAATAGTATTTTGGGGCCATTTTAGGAATCTGGTCTGTTAAAAATTGTGTCCAGCATGTCAAGGTATGGTACATTCGTCGATTTTTAGGACTGCGACACGTTTTATTGGTGAATTATAAACACAATTTTCCCGGAAAGAGGACTGGTTACCAGTAACTCCTGTCTAAATATATCATTTGGGAGCATTTATGAACTGGGTCTGCTTAATGTTATGTTTAGCGTGTCAAATTATGGTAAATTAATTGATTTTAGAACTGCATCACATCTTATTGGCGAATTATAACACCATTTCACAGGAAAGAGGACTGTGTCCGAGTACAACAT